>LTAE01000542.1:4505-16098 GCA_001647135.1 Pontederia paniculata
CTACCCCCCATTTGGATTCAAAGAAAATATTTATAAAAATAAATTTCAAAAGAATCAAAATTTAAATTTTGGTCCGAAGAACAAAATCGGCAGTTTTACATATTTTTCATTTTTGTCCATTCATTTTACCTAACTAAAACTCTTTCTAAAATTTATTAAAAATCATATTTAGTATACTTTAACATATAGGAACAATTACCGAGACTTTAATTTTCCAAATTCTAAACTTTTCAAAAATCATATTTTCATGCCTTAGTCGAATTTCGCTAATTTTTAGCATATGAAAACTGAAACTACAATACACATTTTAACACACATATCGTATTAGATATTAAGCACATGAATACACAATTAATATCTATAATCTCATATGAATTATATCATGGATATCACATCATAGGTCATTACCAGACATTATGGCTGCGATAGAGTGCTCATAGCACATCAAATTGAAATCCATTCTGATGTATTTAATGGACCTTTATATTATGTCACGACCTCGATAACAAGCATAATTCTAACACATCAAAATACTACGGGCCGTGAGATCCATTAGAGGCCACGAGATGAAGGGTCTATACTCATTAGTTCTTATCAAAGCACGAGTTATGGGCCATGATATTTCATCACAGGTTGTGTCTCCTTCAGATTATATAGAAAAATTGATATTCATAGGTAGTAAAATCCACTTATGGGTCATGACAGACGTGCAAAATTGTATAGTTGGAAAGTTCTAAAGGAGTTTTAATGCCAAAAGGATTTCTATCAAGAATAAAGCCATTGGGAATAAGTAGAGACCAGATCTGAAGGTTTGGAAGTGCTTTTACAAGATTTTATCACAGCCATTGGCTTGAAGACGAATTAGAATGGAGGGCTCACACGCAAAGGTCTCATATCAACTTTAACCCTAGGAAAACCCTAATATGAGGTATTCAGGTATAAAAAGATTTCTTTGAATACCTGAGGATGGAGACTAGGAGCTGTTAACCTGCACTTCAATGCTAGGAACGAAAGAGCACTCTAAAAAGTGATTGAGTGATACACTCATTAAGAAGATCGCTCAATGCATGTTTGAAGTCCAGAAGAATATATATTTGTTCTATTTTCTGTTGGTACGAATTTACTTTGATTTTAAATTATTTACTTGAGACATTATTTTTAATAATTAAAATGCTAGGATTGAAGCCCGTAAACCTTTAACAATTTTGGTTATTAATTTTAGTTTGTCTCTTCACAAACATGATTGCCTACAATATCTGAATAATTTATATTCATCATTAACTATGTACTGTTGTCAATATCTTATTGCAATTCATGTCCAACTATCTTAATCCGTTAAGGACATTTAGTTTGTGCTCTGTCAAGTTAATCCGTAAGGGTGATTTGATAGTTTAGGGAGACAAATTATTGCATCTTGTGTTAATAATATGAGAGGTAGAACCATTAAGGAATACCCTTTAGATTGTTTATCACCTAGATAGTTGGTTTACCAGTTAAGGAAAGTCATACAATTGGTGTCCCTAATCCATCTTGAGGATTTAACTGTATGCACATCTTTTGTGACATTTTCTATGGGAGTTTGTTAGTTTATTCCTAATCATAATTATTGTCTAGGATCTATTCATCACCATTTATCTCTGTAATTAATCATCTTATTTAAGTTTTAATTTTTCTAAACTAAACCAAATCTAAAACCTTGGCAACTCCTAGTAGCCTCTGAAGTAAGTAGTTAGTACTTTTTCCTTGTGGGATTAATAACTCTTAACTCGTAACACTTTACTACTTGAACGATTATTGCACTTGCTAGCATTTATTTGGTTGTAATGAATTTTTCGCATCAAGTTTTTGGCACTGTTGCGAGGAATTAGTTTTTTTTGACTATTTCGATTTTAAGTTACTTTGAGACTTTCTATTTTTTTTTTTTTGTTTTACTTGTGGTTGTGTAATTTTTAGGAAGACAACTTGTAGCACAAGCCAACAACTCTAGAGGATTCGAGACAAAGGAATCATCTCAACATCAGAAGCTCGAGCCAACCTCTGAATTTTGATATAGAGATCGAGAAGACTATCCAATATTTGAGAAAGAAAACCATCACTACAACAAAATGAGCATCTAGGGATGCATCCTTAAGGACGCAATAAATAGCGTTGTCTTTTCATACAAAGCATCCAATTTTCGAGACACTTGCTTGTAGCATCTTAATTATTATAAAATGTTAAGGACGCCATTGCAACCTGCGTCTCACTTTTTAAAAATTAAGATACAATAATTTTAACGTCTTTATATTAGTTCAAATCATAATCACACTTCGATATATAGTGTCCAAATTTATGTCTTCAAATAACAACACTATTTGAAATGCGTTCTAAAATTTGTAAAATATAAGAACGCAATTGATTTGACTTTCAAGTTTTAATAATTTATTACTATTTATCACAATAAATTACGACACAAACAACTTATGTCTATAATAAATATTTGATAATTACAATGAAAGTAATCATATTATATTATTCATCTTTTTTAATTTTTTTAAATAAATAATTGTAAAAGAATAATAGTTATAATATAGAGACTAAAAGTAAAAAAATTTCTAGACCTAATCACCTAATTATAAATTAAGTCAAACTCATATTTTATTTTTGTTAAATCAATAATTAAATGATAATTATTACTGTTATTTATATGAATGACATGTATATAATATATTTCCTACAACATAAATGGTTATTATTATCTTTTATTTGTACCAATATATTATTTTCAAATTTGTTTTTTGATAATAGAATTGTAGAGTTTGAGTTTTAAAAGATTAATATAATTCAATTTTGTTAGTTGATGATAAAATTATAAAGTTTAAGTTGCACTTTAATTAGTTTTAATATCAAAACAATAATGATTGACAAAAAAATAATTTGTAGGAATGACATTGATAATGGTGATGACATTTTCTTATTAGATTTATTTTTTATAAAAAATATAATTAAATCTTATGATAAGATAAAATAGGTATAAACATTTCTCTTAATCTAGGTTTATTTCACGGGCGTTGGAAGGGAAGAGGGTTGCAGGGGAAGCAACCGTCTCCACCTGCTCACAGGGAAAGCAACCGCGCGACTGACGTCTCCCCCTTTCGTCGAGTGCCCCGTCCGTCTCCTCCTGCTCGGAGGGGAAGCAGCCGAGCGGCTTCCCTGCGCAGAGGGGAGGCCACTTGTGGCCGACTCCTTGCAAGTAGGCAAGGCCTGCGCAGTCTCCCCATGAACTCGCGCACTAGCTTCGCTAAAAAAATATGCATTAATATTTTATATTTTTCGCTTAATTCTTGTGCATATGCTAGTGAATATATTTATATTCATTTATACTTTCTCGTTCTTAAAATTGTCATGTTATATTTTTTAAAACATTATTTTGTATCATTCTTCGCAAGTTATGATAAGAACTCAATTTGAGAGTATCATTCTTTGAGAGTTTTGATAGGAATTGTGAGTACTTCTTTATATTGATCTTTAAATACACTAATATTTTGTTGTTTTATAATATATGTTTTTGCATGCAGATATTTATTGGTGCACTGGATCCAAACGTTTAAAAGGATCATTTACAATAGGTTTTTGGTAACTATGGTGAACTAGTGCATGTAAAAGGTTTCCCTAGGCAAACAATGTGGGTTTGTTCAATTTAATAACAAGTTATATTAATAAGCTCAAGTTATCGTAGCACTAATTATTTTTTCACCAAACTTCTAACATTCCTTATTGATGGTTTCAGGACAGGTGCAGAACATGCTTTGCAAACTTTGTAGGGTACTCAACTTGGAGCTTAGAATGTTCGGCTTTCATAGGGTCGTAACCCCTCAAACAAGAAGGTTTAGTTTTTGCTGTTAGAATAACTTCTTTATTAAAATACTTGGTCAAAGTGGAGTTGTAATATATACTTGAAGTTGCAAAGGATTTCACAAGGCTTAGTACTATAATGTAGTAATATATAACATGAAATGTCCTTTAAGTTCCTAATTTGAGGCTTTCTTTTCAACCTGCTTGACTAGATACTTTAATGTAAGATAGAGAATAATAACTTCTCATACTCATACTAGTTTCCTTTTAACCTTTACTTTTTTATTTGTCACAACAAGATGCTAACCATTGGAATGAGAAATTATTATTGTGACTATGGACAAGGCTATGAGGCATATGGTTATGCCCAACCTTAGTAAGATCCGAGTATGTATTGTTTACTATTCCTCTCACATTATTTTTTTTTATTTTAGGTTTTAATATTCTATTATTTTATTTACTCAAAAAAGAAGATTGATTGTTATGGGGCGCCGTTTTATAGGAAGTGAAGAAGAATCATAAATTTCACAAGTAAGTAATTTATTTTAGCTATATTAATAATATTTAAAATATTATTTTATAATTGTTTGATTAGAGAATTTTGTTCAATTGCTTATTAAATTTTTTTATGTGAATAGGAGCATGAAGAAAGGAATTCAATTGTCAAGATGGAAATCCAAGTTTCGTTGTCATGGAGGATTTTAGATAAGTCATTTTATTTAGTTCAAATATCTTATTATGTAGACAATTTTTTTATAATGTTATTTGATGTTCAATGATAAATAAATATATTTAAAGTTGATACAATAGTTTTTATTGTTATTTCAATTGACTTTTTTAATTTGGAAAATTTTCTTTTAATTTTGCAAAGTATATGTGATCTCCTTATACTTGAATCACTTGAATATGACATTGAATAGTGTCTTTTAAGTTATCGACGTTTGATGCTGACGTAATTTAGTGTCCTCCTTTCTCTTTCAATTTTTTTTCATTTCAACCCAAAAGCTAATGAGTTCTTGGCCAAAACGCTCAATCTGCCTTCCCACACTCAACTAATGGAGTTTGGCTGAGCCTGTGAGTTTCATTTTGGCTGGACCCTTTGGCCTTCTGTCATGCCAGTCAAAGAAAGCCTTTGGTAATGTAGGGGCGAAAGGATGATCTGCCAAGAACATTTCGATCTCAGCAACGATGCAACCGATCAAAGCTTCGTATGTTAGTGCTAAATATCTTGACTAATAACAACACTTATTGACGATGCATTGAATTTTATTCATATGATATCAACACTTGCCAATAATGCAAGTAAATAATCATTATGTTATTGACACATGTTAGAAATATGTTTATTAAGGATACATTTAGATATCTCCTTATGTTAGTGACGCTTACAGCTTAGGTAAATGTGTCTTTACATTATGAACACTTACTAATGACACATATAAATGTATCTTAATATATAATAACAACACATATAATTGTATTGTTAAGATATCAACGCTTGTCAAAGACACATTTTATAGCGTCTCAATCTTAGCGACACTAGATAGTGCTGCTTTTATTTGCATCCTTAAAATTTTTGGGACACCAAGTATTGAGAGGCTTTTTATACCGTCGGTGAACGTGTTAAGGACTCAATATGTCCGTCTTTAAAGAAGTAAATATACGTCTTTAGATGATCATTTGTTGTATTGCATGCTTGACAACAAGAATATACCGCAGATCGAGCAGAATGAGGTAGAGATTGAGATGATAATAAGGGATTACGTCTTATGGAAGTACATAGATACTGAATCAAACATCATGCTCAAAACCATTAATGCAAACAATTTCAAGATCAACCCATCAATCATACAAATGATCCAATCATCACAGTTTGACGAGGCATTCAATTAGAGTCCCCATGATTACTTAGACAAATTTTTGAATATTTACAGCACTTTTAAGTGCAATAATGTTTCTGTGGATGTAGCTCTCTTGCGATTATTTTGTTTTCTTTGTGAAACAAGGCATTCACTTAACTTAAGACACTACCTGGAGGATCAATGAGGACTTGGGCACAATTGGTCGAGAAGTTCACCAACAAATACTGCCCACCTCAAAAGTCATCTAATTTGAGATCCTTCAGGTAGGATGAGGATGAAACATTATTTGAAGCATGCTATGATTCAAGGAACTACTTGTTGGTGTTATTGGTCATCGGATTCCTCTGTGGGAGCTACTGGAAGGCTTCTACAATAGACTTTGCCAGAGCGACAAGGACAAGCTCGATGCCTCAGCTGGAGGCACTGTAATGGGCAAAAACCAAACTAGATGAGATCTATGGACTTATCGAAGATGTGTTACTCAACTCTTGGAGAACCAAAAGCTTTGCTCAACAAAGAGGAGTCCACATCATGGGCAATGATGGAGTAGTGGCTCAGTTGGTCTCATTGAATAAGAAATTCGAGATGTTCATGAGTATGTCAAATTCAAAAAATGTAAGTGGAGGAGCAAATAACAACAGTGACTATCCGAAGGTAATCCCTCCAACGAAAACATGTTTGAGAAAGCTAACTTCTTTCCAATTTTTTCAAAAAATCAAATAATAGAAACACATATAATCCAAGTTGGAGAAATCACCCTAGTATCTAATGGAGACAAAACCTAGGACATCCTCAACGACCTCCACATCTAGGATATCAGAGATAGCAATTTCAAACTCTCCAAAACCAACCAATAACCAAAAAATAGGGATAACTTGGAGGAGCTAATGACAAGGTTCAAGCCAAACATGGAGAACAAGATGAACAACAATGATGCATCCATACAAAACTTGGAAATTCAAATTGAACAAATAGCAAAATCATTGGCTGAGCGCACACTAGGATCCCTCCTGAGCAACACCAAGAAGAATTTTATCATCCTCCAAAAACCATAATCAATAGGATGTAAAAGTCAAGCTAACGACTATGACTTAGAACTACTCTACCTAAACCCTTCCTCCTTAGTTATTTTTCTTCTTTTTGGTTAGGATTGAGTTCTACTAGAGTCCTAGTAGAGTAATCAAACCAAAGGGTTGAATTCCATACACTATTTTATGTTTTATTCTTTGTCTATTCATCTAACGAGCCGTTATAAACTGTCGTAGGTTGTGAGACACATAGTAGTGATCCCTTAACCAACATTACGGGCATAACAAAGCCAATGTCATTGTAACCCAGAACTACCATTGGGCTTGATACCATATCGCGGTCGATGAAGCAAGAATTTGTTTTGCGCCGAGACTCATACTCAATTGTCACGAGCCATAACACCTGGTCACGGGCTTGGCAGAAACACTTAATTACTAACCCGATAATGTCACGGGGCATGACCCCATGTAACGGCCCGTGAACCATGAGAACTTTGAAACTGAGCCTAAGATTTGTCATGTAATGAATCGTGACACCCATCACGGCCTTAATAGGGATGCCACATTCCAATCAAAATCCTATCACGACCCGTTACAACCTCGTAACGACCCATGAATGATGCTACACAAATACTTGAATTCATTTTGATCATATCCCGACCACAACACATGAGAAATCATCGCCATGACAGTATCAACAACATGAGACCCTAAATTTTATGGGTGGAGACATCTTTTCACGACCCGTAAGTCACCTATTTGGTCTTGAAGACACAGGATATCACCCGATTCATGACCCAGTACAAACTTCATGCATTTATTCATACACCATGATAGGAGTCTTCAGGGTTCATTACATGAGTTACGACCCGTAAGTTAGAATCAAGAACGACGAACTAATTCACGCCTTGATTTATGACCCACAACCCTAGTCGTGATCATGTAGTTCATAGGTCGCTATCTGCATAATGGGCTGCAACAGATCTAATATAATTCATATGTCCTGGGTAACTGCCAACCACCGTACTTAACACCCCATGACACTACTTAATTCCCCATGACACAACTTCATGACCTATGATGCGACACCACGACCCATGAAATAACTGGTCAAAACCCCAATTAATACCCTACAAGGTTTCACGCCCCACAACCACCATTATGACCCCCTTAAATGTGTGATTTCCTCTTCTACATATACTTACCCCTTTTGCAGGTATCCCCTTCATTGGTTTCGCCTACGACGAGAGTCATCTACATCACCAGTGGGCGCTCAATCACCTTTGGCGTACACTTCTACTGCAAGCGCCTGTTGTTCCATCTTCTTTGATGGCCACCTGACTGACGCCATCTAGTAGGCTCCGAGGTGAGCCCGAGGCGAGCACTCACACTAGAAAGCACGCGCCTTCACCCACTCCGGTCGCAACAAGATATGCATCAATCCTCGTATTCTCCGGCGTTGGTGGTGTTGCCAATGACACCGCCAGTCACAACCTATGTCTTGAATAATACGCTGTGAAATAATGGGAGCATCCACTCCGCTGTGGCCGTAAGACTGTCTCACGAGATGGAACAACCCCCTTCACGGGTCGCAACTCCAGTCACGCCTTATGACCTTGTGACGTGCATATTCTGAAGTTTTTGTCATGGCCATCACACCCTTCACAAACCGCAACACCCTCCTATCGTGGGTCATAACTCCAGTCATCACTTGTAACACTCTGAAATTAACGAGAAGAGCACTGCTGCCAACACCATAATCGAGTCTCATGAGCCACAACACCCTCCTATCGTGATCGTAACACCTGTAACGAGCCGTAAGGCAAGATTATGGCTAGTTACATCCATCCAAAGAGCAATATTGAGGAGGAGGAGGCCTTTGGACTCATACAACTCCCATTGAAGAAGGTTTTCAAAAAGACAGAGCATAGAGCGAGATTAGTGGTCCTAGTTCTCCTTCGGCTCGGCCCCACCAGGTTTGTGCACGACAGCACAATGATGGACGGCAATTTGCGCGACTTCGTGTTCCTATTGTTTGACTATAATCCCCCCAAATCCACACCCCATCACGTGGCAAACTACAGACTTGGAGATGCTACGATGATACAATTCTTTTACTAATAGTTTAACTATATTGACCAGTCAATAAAGATAACATGAAAGCGGAAGACTTTAATCGGTTCAAAATAATATCCAATAAAGTAAATGAGGAAGTCTTAAATAATATAATTAGTGTCATAAATCTAATGAATCTAGGGATAGTTACAACATTTCTAAGATCAATTATAATGTCACGAAGACCCTGACATGTGCATAGCATCAGCATCATCTCGAGCAATCTGAATTCACCAACATCACCATCTACAACAATACCTAAATGCCTGTAGGATCAGTACAGAGGAAACAATATCCCATGAGCAATTACGCCCAGTTTGTGAGGCACAAGGCACAAGTAGATATGAACATAACGACGAAAATGATGACAATAAACGCGATACTGATATAAATTAATAGGTGGTGATATGAGTGAGTCAACAATGCAAATCAATGGATTCAAGATGATACAATCCGATAATATCACCTTTTGATTTATCATAGTGTGAGACAATATTAATTTGGATAATAGTTAATGGATGATCCAATCTGATACATTCTCTTTAACAATAAGACTATTCATTGAAGGACAATCCAATAAACTCAAATGATAAGGGACAATTCCCAAGAAACAATGGGATATAGGTCGGATAAATGAAAGGATGATAATAAACAATGACAAGACTTGTCGTCTTTAGTAAGATAGAAATCCGATATAAGTATAATAGAATACTAATAAGATGTGCCCATATGGTGCAAACCATAGGGTGATAAATCAATTTCGATATAGATTCAAATGACGATCCAATAATAGGACATTCTTTGAAACAATAAGGTCGATTATAAAGGAAATGAATTCCAAGGCCAATGGTATAATCATTGCAATCGATCCAGCAAGGCCAAACAATAAACCTTCAAAGGTCAACAATAGTGATATAGCTTTGGTAACGTACTTTGAACAATATGGAATTATATTACAAAGGTCAACAATGCTTTTCACTTTATATCCGATGCGATAAGGCCAATCGATAGGGAGTAACACTACAAGGTCACAATATTCTTTCTTTCCTTTAATGATAGAGACAATGAGAAGCACTTGAACAATGAAGACAATATGGAGCACTTGTACAATAGAGGGAATATGAAGTACTTGAATCACTATTTCGATATAATCAAAGGGCTTTCAATACAATATGATGGGTGATAGAGGATATCAATCTTATATGATACACTCCCTCTATTATATTTTTCCAAATATGTGGATGGCTCATTTTACGTTACATTCCTAGTTTCACAAGAATACAATAGTCTAGGTGATATATAAGTGTTTAGGTTAGACTTGTCCCATTAGTGACATTATTGATGCCTTTATTTTCATTCGGTACAGAGCTCATAATGAAGCAAACAATACAAAGCTCATATGATCTGGTATGATGTTCATCCTGGATTGCCATGATAATAATCAATAGGATCAATGGGGGTACCATCCGTGACAAGAAGATGCCCAAAATGTGGCGCGGATGCTTGAGTATCCTCTTTGTTACAGGGAGGGAGCTCTCCAAGCAACATGAACAATGTGGGGAAGCTGTAGCTAGGCCACCGGCCCCTAACGGTATAAACAACGATAGCTCCCAATGGTAAACATGCCAACCATAAATTTAGTCTTGTTACCCTTATGTGATATCTAGTATATATCCTTAACATAGAATCAAATTATATGATATAAATAATTAGGGATTGACAACCAACTTTACAATATCGGTAAGTCACGGGCCGTGATTGCCATTTCACGACCGTGATATCAAGTATCACGAGCCGTGACAAGAAGTCATGCCCCGTGACCGAACATGGTCACTTTACGATTTCACGGTCTCCGCTCGTGACTCATGAGTCATGACAGTAAAGAAGTTTAATTATGTTCGTCATGGTCCGTGACGTGGGTATCACGACCATGGCCGAACGTAGGTTTTCATTCCTTGATGATTACGGGTCGTAACATGGTGTCACGAGCCGTAAGTCACTACACACAACTTGGCGTTACAATCTAGGGTTCACAACCGAGTCCTAGATACGACTTCGCGTCACAATCTAGGGTTCACGATTGAGTCATCACGGCCTTAGTCACTTTACAGGCTACACGCATACCGGTCACAAACTGTGACCAGGGTGTCACAATCGTGACTGTAGCATCACGGGCCATGACATGTTGTCACGACCGTGAACTTCAACATCATGACTGTGACCCTGATATCACTGTCATTGCCGAATACTGGATATTGCCTGGTGATGACAGGAAATTCACTCACCATTTTCATATCGAAAGTTATACGTTTTCATGAAATCATGCATCATTTACATATATTGCCACACCCTTTTACTACTTTTGCATCATTTGACATTCCCTGGACATAAATACATATTTTCCGCTCAAAAGACTCTTTTGAATAAGAATTTGAATGATTAATGATTGATTTCTCCTGTAGGAATTTATCCAAAGCCAAATGACATTGTGCTGGAAACTGGACCGGGGGTACCTGTGCCGGAAACAAGACATGGGGGTACTTGTGCGTCACTAGCTGCCAAATACTGCTAGAAGACAAAAATACAACAAACTTCTGTAGATTCCTTTTCCAACTTTTTGGTACAAATGAGGAAGGTTCCTTGCAGCTTCCAAGAAATATTGGCAGGGCTATGCAAGGGACAAGTGGCATCTAATGATTGGGGAAAAGAAAAGGATAAAAGGCAAAAAGAAGGAAGGAGAAAGGGTTCCGCTTC
>LTAE01000542.1:22666-52620 GCA_001647135.1 Pontederia paniculata
AATAAATGAACTCAAGTCAAATATTTTTCTATCATAAATCAAAATAATATAAGAAAAAATATATCATTTTAAATTAACTATGATATAATTTTATAAAGTTATTTAAAGGGGTAGTTTTGCCTAAAAAGTTTCATTTCCTCTAATTCCACCAATTTGGTGGAATGAAATATTTGGTGTTTGGAGGTGTGACTCACCCCTCCAAATACCATATGACTTTTAAAATTTTTTACCCAAACACGATTTAACTAACACCACCCACCCATCTTCCACCCTATGCCTCCTAATACCTCAATCTAAACAAGGCCTAAGGATCTTCAATTTTATCACGACTTTTCGATCTTAAATAACATATCGATCTTGACAACCTTACTTACATAATACTGTTTGCCCTTTAAAAAGAATCTCAAAGTTAGTACCATTGTCTTCACCGGCACTAAACCTCCATGCATTCGCTACTTTGTATTTGTTATCATAAAACTGTCTAATATAGTGACATGATAAAATGTTTAGGATATCTAGATGTTAAAACCATCAACTAACAAGATACAAAGTAGAAATCTGATGACCGTCCATATAGATCCAATGGCTAGAAAGGCTCCCTGTATTTTTCAGCGCAACGTCCAACATCCACAGTAGAGGTGACCGATTATTGATTGGATTAATTCACTGATCAAATAATTCGATTAGTTAACTGAATCCATTTAAGAAAATTAATTGTTATTCAGTTCAAAAAATTAATTAATAAAAACTTTTCGTTCGATTTAGTGAATTCACCATATTATCCGAAAGAAAAAATATTATTGACGTCGTAAAATTTGTAATATATTAAGCAAACAAAACAAAATATGTGTTCAAAGTAAAAAAAAATGTATAATTTGAAATAATGGAAGGTAAAAATCAATAAATAATAGGATATTATATGTGATTGAAACAAAACAATTATAGGTTTAATATACATATAATGAATTTTAACAATAAGTACATAATGATATTTTTTAATTATCTGTTAATGACAATTTGTAAGTAATATTTTGATTAAAATCCATAACAATCGAGAAAAGCTTTGTTAAGAAATATATTATCCATTAATCTTATTGATTTTGAATTGGATAATTCGACTTATTTAATAGGATGAAATTTCAGCTAATTGGTTAATTATGCTTGGACCCAACTTATTTTTTTTAATTTTTGGGCTAATTTGATTTTTTTCTTCCCTGTACTTAATATATTTTACTTGACCCTTAAACTTTATATTACTAATTTATCTTCTATAAATTTTTCAAACAATTCCATTTCACTTCGAAGATCTAAAATTTATTTTCTTTTTACCGTTTCAAACTTATTTGATTTTAACTATTTAATTAAAAAAACAAATGAGATTCGCCCCTCATTTCATCTTCTTTATGGTCCCATTTGTGTTTCTATTTTTTTGTTATTTTTAAAATAACTGGAGAAAATTAAATAAGGGCAAAAAGATAACTGTATTGTTCGCTTTGTAAAAAAATGAGAAAATTAAAATAAAATTGTGTATAGTTATGAATATTACATGCAAAACGATATAACAATTAATGGCTAAAAAGTAAAAATAACCATTATTCATCATCCAATATTAATTTTATATATTATACTTATTTGTTATTTCACCTTGATTATAATTAGAATTATAAATAAATAAATTGAGATCCTCTATTTCTTTTTACATTTTAATGGAGGAATTATAAGTACCCGTTAAATTTAAGGGCGAAAATATATCATTATTTTTATTTCTTTTGTGCTGTGGCAAACTGTCCATTGGAGAAAGTTGATGGCATGCGTTATCTATATATAGTTATAAATTCAAATTTGACAGTTCCCACTAAGTTCTCTCTTTTCTTCTTTCTGTGAATTTTCTGATTTTTTAATATCTTATATTTTTAAAAGATCATAATTTATAAGTTGCACTAGTTGAAAGATCGACTCTAAAAAATAAGACTAATTTAATGCGAATAACAAAAGTCCATATGTAGTAAAAAATATTAAAAAAAAAAACAACCGCCAAAAGCCAATGGTAGGTGATAAAAATCTTATCTTATATATTCACAATTTTGTGCATATGCAATTTCTTTTTGTATTTTTTAATATTATTATTATAAGAAAAGTTTATAGCGCTTCTAATATATGAGTAACATTTTTAATAATATTATTATATCTAATACTTATAACATTTTTCTATCATTCTCTTTCTTTTCTCTTATTAATTTTTTCTTCGATGTCATCCTAATATTAAAAAAGTGACATCGGTCACCAAGACTTGCAGCGATAACTGCACTGACCATAGATTGAAATTCTTAGCCCATTATCAAACTCAAAAAAATTAATGTTCGTCCTAAAGTGTACGGATGAAATTGACAATTAAATACCTTTTTATATACTAAAAATTAAACTTGAAACTATTTAAATAATTTAATTGCGTACTGCTTCACTCTGAATCCTGTTGATTCTCATTCCAAACTCTGGTGACAACATGCACCCCCAACATAACTTTCAAAGAAGAAGAAAATTATTTCTTATTCACATCTCTCTTCGCGAGAAGAAGAGCAACTATCGTCTATAGTTATTAATATCAATCGATTCACTAATTATAAGTATCATTTTGTGATCCCGATAAATCGTATATATATATATATATATATATTATATTATTAAAAAGTTTTATATAGAAAATACCATACAATTCTTTTAAGAATAAATAGCCATACAAGAAGAAATTTCTTAATACCTAATTTACTTAAGAGAAAACATGATAAATAAGTTAAATAAAATATGACATAGATAAAAGGTATACATGAAATTTACTAAGTGACATAATTGAATAAAAATAATAAATAAAATTATTGATTTATTTAAAAGTTAATATATTTGAGATATGAGAATAATTGAAGTTGAATATTAGTGGTTCAAGAAGAGAAGGAAAATTCGAATATATTTTAAACTAATCTAAATGTTCCGATCATCCGGTTGGATGGGTTCGATTGATCTTAAAAAATTCTAATTTATTTTCAGTCCGTTCATGATCGAACATTATTCGGGATCGATCTGACTAAGATCTTACCATTTAAATTTATTTTTTTATTTAGTTTATTTCAAAACCACAATGATTATTAAAATACATAATTGGATAATTAATTAAAACAAGTTAAATTAACAGAAATGTCGAGAGGGAGATAAAATGAAAATGTCAAAGTATATATCAACTAATGCGTAATAATAACAAGGAAATTGCATATGAAAAGTAAACATAAAAAAATGTTGCACTGGCAAGTTTTCTACAATTTTACAACATCAAAAGTATAAAAAAATTACAAAAGACAAATAATACTATTAAAGAAGAACTCGAAAACAAATATTTCTTCTTCTTTCTTACTCTCTCAACATTTTACTCTCCTATTAATATTTCTCCGAAAATATATTCCTATTTATACTAAAAAAATTACAAGAGTTTTCCTTTGTTTGGCATAAACTACAAATTTATTTTCACGGAAGTCCTTATTTTAGTTGGATTATAATTTATTTTAATTCAAACGGTTTAAATAGTTTAAGCCACATATAGGTGAATTTATAATTTAGATAGGACAACGAAAATCGTTTGTAATTTAAATGAGCTTAAATAGTCCTTAAACTAGAAAATCAGAAGAAGTCAATTTAGTGTGCATGACGTATTATGATCCCTTTTCACTTCTCGTCATTTTATGGCTTGCGTTAGAAAAATAAGAAGCTTTCTAATTATTTTTTACATAATAGAATAATTAACACAACAAATGTAACGTCCTCAAACTCACACCCTGTTATGTGACGAAGTCATAGACCTAGAAACACTACTTTGACTTACGTTTTGATCCTTTGACTAGTTAATAAAATTTACGGAATAAATATAGGACAATGAAACAAAACTGAGATGACTAAAATGTCCAATAAATAAAATGCGAAAGATAAACAAACTAGTAGTCTACATATGTCTCAATAACAAAAAATTCAATATCTTGACAGACTGACATACAACTCAATTATTCAAAGATAGAGAGAGCTAATGATAAAAAAACTCAAAAGACATCCATGTACAGATAGGATCACCACGAGCTTCAGCCATCGCACACCACCGGCATCAAGAATCCACCACAAAGTAATTACATATGGAATTCAACACAAGAGAAACGATATCCCATGAGCATAAAACGCTCAGTATGTAAGGCATGAAGCACATAAGATAAGTAATAACCATTAACAAGAATCAGGATATCAATGTGACATTAAATAAGGCTTTTGTACTATAATAATGGTCATCATGGTAAAACAATATAATCTAAGCTTTTCGTAAGTATAAAGGTACAATTATACTATCTTGGAACAACATCATGGGTTCGTACCTACATCTACCATGGAACAACATTAGGGAAATCATCCTTATCCTGAGACTGCTTCAGGAATACATCTATCCTGGAACAACATTATGGAAATAATAATATTCTGGAACAATATTAGGATTGTATGTCATGTCCTGAAATAACATCATAACATAGATAGAGTCAACCATATCTTGGAATAACATCAAGATTATACCTCTGCCCTGAATAGCATGAGAACATAAACAAGATACAAGATACATGTAATAGTGTAAGTACTTTAATATGATATTACTTTAGGACTCTTAGATCTTATCCCATTAATGTGTTTAGATGACTTTGGGGTAATTTAATTAATTGATCATGAGTGTTCCAAGTACGCTGACTGCCAGTTGTGTTGCACTAATCACGACCAATGCACAAAAAGGGGAGGATGCACGTGAATCATCTTCGTTGAACAGCGGGAGCTAGCTCAACAACAGGAACCATGCAGCAACCATGCTACCCGCCCTATCTCATTAACACTGGTGGCTCCAAACAATAGTCGACGTCCTATTTGTGCTATTAATTTGAACCCTTATCTAAATAAGGTCCTTAGGTTTTATATTGTCTAATCTTTAAAAGGTTCTACAGTTGAACCTATCTACAATCAAGGGCAAAGATTCGGGTTTCTGTCTACTAGGTCTAGGACGTGGACTGTGTGATCAGAAAATGGCCAGTGTCCTATAGAGTCAACATAGGCTACGTCAAGTTAACGCGGGTCGTGTGGTGTCTAGGGTTTCAGCCGCCGCGTCCGTGTCCGCCTCGTCGCGCCCCCGTGTCGTGCTCCGTGTCAGCAATTGTTGGCCGCGCACCGTGTCGCCTGTCGTGTCTTTTCTTCGCGTTCGGGTTTGATGCCGCACCCGCGTTGCTGATCGGGCTTAGCCTTTCGCCTGCGCAGTGTCGTCCGCCACACACTACGCCGCTACTGCACTTGCCGTGCACAGCGCCGCCGCCGTTTCAGACCGCATTCGCTTTCTTGCATCGCGTTCCACGCCTCGTCCCCATTGATTGATACCGCGCCCGTGTGTGAAAGACACGAACCGCGTGAGAGGGACATAGTCCATGTGACCTCGCGTCCCTAGGGTTTCGTCGTGCCGCGCTTGGTCGACACATGTTTTAGGGTTCTCACGGCCGCCGCGCATCGGATCCACACGATGTGGTCCGCGTAAGATCTACGTAGGCCGTGTCGTGTCATATTCTTCAGACACGGCCGCCGCGCATTTTTGCCAGCACTCTAGGCCATTTCTGGTGGTTTTTGGATCCATTTACATCCATTTTATGAGGAAAATCCCCATATTCATATTCTAACATCATAACATCAATCTCTAGAAAAAAACTAGGAAAAATCCAAGAAACATGCAGGATTCATCATGTTATCTTATGTACAAGGAATTCGCCCAAGAACATACCTTTGGGTTTGTCCTAAGCTTTCGGGGATGTCCTCTCTAGCGTCTCTCTTGTTGAGATGGAGTATCTTCCTCTCCTAGGCCGAATAAAAACCATGGGATGGAAGAAGAAGAAGAAGAAGAAGAAGAAGAATGAACATGGGGGAGAGGGAAAAAATCCATCTTACCTAGGGTCAGCCACAAAAATTATGAATAAAAATCTATGGCTCAACCCCTGGGGTTTATTTATAGTGCTTCATATACATTATTGGATCCGAATTGCGAGTTACCGGATCCGGGTATTACGTTATAAACTCCTTAAAAAAAGAATTCATCCTCGAATTCAAGGATAAAATATAGGCTTACCAAAAAGGTGTGGAAACTCCTTGCACATTTCAAATTCCAATTCCTAAGTGGCCTCGTTATCCCTATGATGACCCCACACCACCTTTACTAGTGGGACGTCTTTGTTATTCTGACATTGTACCCGACGCTCAAGGATTTTTACCGGTTGCTCTTCGTATGTTAGATCTTCCTTGAGGTTTGGTTCTTCAATCCTGATCACATTGGCATCATCATGAAGATATTTCCGGAGCATAGACACGTGAAAGACGTTATGTACATGCCCATATGTCGGTGGAAGTGTCAGTCTACATGCTCCTTCGCCCACTAATTCGAGTATCTCGAAGGGACCAACATATCTGGGACTCAATTTTTCCCGCTTACTAAATCTCATGACGCCTTTTGTGGGAGACTTTCAGCATTACCTTATCTCCAACTTGAAATATCTGCTCGCACCTCCCTCTGTCTGTGTAAGTCTTTTGACAGCTTCGCGCTGCCTTCATCCTTTCCTTAATCAAGTCCACCTTGTCCGCATATTGTTGGACGATTTTTGGGCCTAGTAGCTTCCGCTCGCCAACCTCACTCCAAAAGATCGATGAACGGCAAGGTCTCCCGTAAAATGCCTCAAATGGAGCCATGCCAATATTGGAGTGATAATTGTTATTATATGCGAACTCAATAAGGGGCAAATGACTATCCCAGCTGCCATGTCAGTCTAGTGCACACGCCCGAAGCATATCCTCCAAAGTCTAGATGGCCATCTCTGATTGGTCGTCGGTCTGCGGGTGGAAAGCAATGTTGTAGCTCAACCTCGTACCAAATGCACTCTGGAAGCTCCTCTAGAATCGAGCTGTGAATTAAGGGTCTCGATCAAATACTATGGTGATAGGAACTCCATGTAGTCTAATAATCTCTCTGGTGTACAACTCCATGAGACTCTCCTCAGACTGCTTCCACTTTATCGGTAGGAAGTGAGCTGATTTTGTCAGACGATCGACTATCACCCAAATCACATCGTAACCCTTCTTAGAGCGGAGGAGGCTGGTCATGAAATCCATAACGATATTTTCTCATTTCCACTCTGAAATTGACAGAGACTTCAGCTGCCCATACAACTTCTGGTGTTCGATCTTCACTTGTTGGCAGACTATGCGTCTGGAAACATACTCTACGACTTCTCGCTTCATGTTGTTCCACCAGAAGCTGCGCTGGAGGTCTTTATACATTTTAGTGCTCCCAGGGTGGACCGTGAACTCAGACTTGTGGCGCATTTCCAGTATCTCCTTTCGTAATGCTTCATTCTTAGGGACTCATATACGATCTCTATATCGAATCCCGCCATCTGCTGATACCACAAAGTCTGTCGGCTCTTGCTGGCATCTCTTAAGCATGTGATCGCGCTCAACATTCTCAGCCTGCGCCTAGATGATCCTGGTCACCAGATCCAGTTGTACCCGGTGCGTCATCAACACAGTGTCGCTCTCTTCTAACTTTGATCCCCACTGAATAATGCTCTCCAGCTGGTTCCACCTGTGCACATGCAAACAAGCAAGAGATACCTCCCATTTCCTGCTCAAGGCATAAGCAAATGTGTTAGCTTTGCTCGGATGGTAGTTGATGGCGAACTCGTAGTCCTTTAGGAACTCGATCTATCTTTGTTGTCACATGTTGACATCACGCTGAGAGAAAATGTATTTTAGGCTCTTGTGATCAGTGAAAACCTCGAAGGTCTCACCATAGAGATAGTGCATCCAGATCTTCGGTGCGAAGATCACCGCTGCCAGCTCTAGGTCGTGTGTTGGGTAATTCACTTCATGCTTCTTCAGCTACCTCGAAGCGTACGCCACTACCTTCCCATGCTGCATCAATACACATGCGAGTCTGGTACTACATGCATCATTATAAATCACATACCCACCACTTTTTAAAGGAATGGTGAGTATGGGTGCCGTTGTCAGCCGCTGCTTCAACTCCTGAAAGTTCTGTTCACACTTATCCAACCATGTAAATTTTGCTCCCTTCTTGGTCAAGTTCGTCAGGGACGATGCGATCTTCGAGAAGTCCCGGATGAATCGTCTGTTGTATCCGGCCATGCCCAGAAAGTTGTGGATCTTCATAACGTTCTACGGCTTCTTCCACTTTGCCACTGCCTCCACCTTGGCAGGATCCACCGCGATTCCCTTCTTTGATACGATGTGGCCGAGGAACATGATCTGCTCCATCCAGAAATCACACTTAGAGAACTTTGCGTATAATTTATGCTGCCGCAAAGTCTCAAATACTATCCACAAGTTCTCTCGGTGCTCCTCTGGGCTCGATGAGTAGATTAGGATGTCATCGACGAAGACTGTGACAAACTGTTCTAGATGGGGCTTGAATATTCGATTCATCATGTCCATAAAGGCTGCTGGTGCATTTATCAACTCGAACGACATCACTAAGAACTAGTAATGCCTATATCGGGATCTGAAGGCAGTCTTTGGCACGTCATTTTCAACAATCCTGAGCTGGTGATACCCACTCCTCAGATCTATCTTTGAGAAGCGTGTAATCGATGCACAACCTCATGGAGTCATCCTTCTTTTTCACGAATAATACTGGTGCACCCCATGGTGATACGCTGGGTCTGATAAATCCTTTGTCGAAAAGCTCTTGGATTTTCTTCTTCAGCTCTTGCATTTCTGTTGGGGCCATCCCGTACGGTGCTTTGAAGATTGGACCGATATCGAGAACTAGCTCAATCTAAAACTCAATATCCCTCTTTGGTGGTAATCTGGAGATGTCATCCGGAAACACATCTGGGAACTCCTTATCCACGTCGATCTGCTGAAGGTCTCTGGCTGGAGCTTTAGTGCTGACCACGCTAGCTAGATATCATCTGCAACCCTTTCATAACAGCTTGTGAGCTTGCATGGCCGACACGATCACCTTGCTATCATCTGAGCGGATGCCCCTTATCGTGATAGGTCAGCCTTCTTGGCCTCTGATGATGACCTTCTTATGCTTGCAGAGCACTGATGCATCATGATACGATAGCCAGTCCATGCCCAGTATGACATCATACCATGTCATGGGTATGACGATCAATTCTACAAAGAAATCTTTCCCCTCCACCGTGATGGGTATATCAGGAATGTACTTAGTGGCTCGAAGAGTGCCCGTCGGAGTGTTTACATCCATGATGCCCCTTACATCATGTAAGGGCATATTCAGTATAAGGGCACAATCAGTAGAGATGAAAGAGTGGGTGACACTAGAGTCAAATAATATAGTAGCAGGTAGACATGTGATGGGTAGAGTACCTGTGATGACAACATTGTCACTCGGAGCTACTCGGCTTCCATGTTGTAGACACATCCTTGAGTAGGGCCATTGGTCCCCCTGGACCATGGTTGTTTGGAGCCTCATCCCTCCTATTTGGACAGTTCTTGACGAAATGCCCGAATTTTCCGCAGTGGATGCATGCTCTGGTCCTCCTCCTGCAGCCTCCATTGTGATGCCATATGCAAAGGTTGCAGAAATTCCCACCCTGAGGTGGGTGTTGATCGCGTGGTGGTTGCTGTTGTTGGTCCTATTGTGGTGGCCCGTTACGCTGATGGTAGAGTTTTGCTCGATTGTTGTACCTGTTATCACGTCTATCCTTGCGTTTGGGCTCCCACCTGTAGGTCATCTCTAAGTTACAAGCTTGTATTCATTAATGCATATACTTATGCACATAACGACATTTCGACCTAGGCTTATTCTGAGCAAACCGCTGTCCTGGGACCTCCTGGTTTGGGGCTCGCTATGATGAAATTTGTCGCATGGGGGTCTATTGTGTGTTGTAATCTTCCCCATCCCTTCTCTCCGATTGTCCGCCTCATCTTGCTCGAAGATCTTGGCCATCTCCACAGCCTCCTTGAAGGTAGTGCATTTCGAGCCAAGAGTCTTTGTCCTCAGGTCGGAGCACAATCCATGGATGAAGCATTTTGCTCTCTCCTTCTGGGTCAGAGCCAAGGTATGATACTTCTGCAGCTGGATGAACTTGGTCTAATACTGTGCCACAATCATCTCACCCTACTGAAGTTCTTGAAACTCACGTTCCTTCAGGGTGCGTTGGAATTCAGGAATATACTGCTCCTCGAAGGCCTCCTTGAAGTCTGCCCAGACCACCTCGTCTTCATCAAGAAACACAGTGAGCTTAGTGGTCTTCCACCAATCCTTGGCGTCCTTTACCAAGTGATGGGTTGCATACAACACTTTCTTGTTGTCAACACACTCCATCTATGCGAAAGTCTCCTCCATAGAGTCAAACCATCTCTGAGCTTCATCACAATCATCCTTCCAATCATACACTAGAGGTTGGAACTTCAGGAATCTCTCGATGATATTTTTCTTGTCAGTGACCTTCTCTTTCTGCTTTACCAGCACTCGGCTACTCTCAATCTCCTGCTGAGCCTCACCCTGAGCATCACCTTGTAGTTGGGAAGCGCGGGTAGCCATGCATTTGGAAACCATTTCCCGTTCTCACATAAAATAACAGTGCCATTAATTTAATTAATACCCCAATGGTTAAAGCCTTACTTTCTCCATACTGTGGCTGGTGTTGTGATTGCTCGTGGTGTCTTGCACATGAACACTCTAACTACTCAGGGGACGTCAAGAGAGTCCCGACTTTAGGCTCTGATACCTAATTGTAACATCCCCAAACTCACATCCCACCACGTGGCGAAGTCATGGATCTAAAGACACTACTTTGACTTAAGTGTTGACCCTTTGACTAGTCAATAAAAATTTGCGAAACAAATATAGGACAATGAAACAAGCCTGAGATGACTAAAAGGTCCAATAGATAAAATACGAAAGATAAGCAAACTGGGACTCTACATGTCTCTCAACAACAGGGAGTTCAATATCTTGGCAGACTGCCATACAACTCAATTATTCAAAGATAGAGAGACCTAATGATAAAGGAGACTCAAAAGACATTCATGTGCAGATAGGATCACCACGAGCTTCAGCCATCGCACATCACCCACATCAGGAATCCACCACAGCCTAGTTACCTATGAGATTCAACACAGGAAAAACGATATCCCATGAGCATAAAACACTCAGTATGTAAGGAATCAAGTCGTAAGATAAGTAATAACCATTAGTATCAATCAGGATATCAATATGGCATTAAATTAGTCTTTTTGTACTATAATAATGGTCAACATGGTAAAACAACATAATCTAAGATTGTCGCAAGTATAAAGGTACAATCATACTCTCCTGGAACAACATCAGGGGTTCATACCTACCATCTACCCTGGAACAACATTAAGGAAATCATCCTTATCCTGGGAAAGCATTAGGATTACATCT
The DNA here is from genome assembly GCA_001647135.1 of Pontederia paniculata. Classification (NCBI taxonomy): domain Eukaryota; kingdom Viridiplantae; phylum Streptophyta; class Magnoliopsida; order Commelinales; family Pontederiaceae; genus Pontederia; species Pontederia paniculata. Next base: position 34,164 of record LTAE01000542.1, read on the forward strand.
ACCCTGGAACAACATCAGAAAAATAACAATATCCTAGAACAACATCAAGATTGTATCTCATGTCCTGGAACAACATCAGAACATAGATAGAGTCAATCATATCTTGTAACAACATCAAGATTATACATTTTTCCTAGAGCAACATCATGACATAAACAAGATACAAGATACATGTAATAGCGTAAGTACTTTAATATGAAATTACTTTAGAGCTCTTAGATCTTATCTCATTAATGTGTTCATATGACTTTGGGATAATTTAATTAATTGTGCATGAGTCTTCGAGGTATGCCAATTGTCAGTGGTGGTGCACTAACCACGACCAATCCTCAAAAAGGAGAGGATGCACGTGAATCCTCTTCGTTGAACATCGGGAGCTAACTGAACAATAGAAATCAGGCAACAGCCACGCTACTCGCCCTATCTCATTAACATTGGTGGCTCCAAACAATAGTCAGCGGTTTCTGGTGGGTTTTGGATCCGCTTACATCCATTTTATGAGGGAAATTATCCTATTTAGATTCTAACATCATAACACCAATCTCTAAAAAAAATTAGGAAAAATCCAAGAAACATGCAGGATTCATCACGTTGTACAAGGAATCCGCTCGGGAACATACCTTCGAATTCGTCGGAGTTTGTCCTAAGCTTTCGGGGACGTCCTCTCCGGCGTCTCTCTTGTTGAGATGGAGAATCTTCCTTTCATAGGCCGAATAAAATTCATGGGACAAAGACAAAGAAGAAGAAGAATGAACATGGGGGAGAGGGAAAGAATCCAACTTACCTAGGGCCGGCCATAAAAATTTTGAATAAAAATTTGTGGCTCAACCTATGATTTATTTATAATGCTTTCTACCCCTTATTGGATCCGGATTGCGGATTACCAGATCCGTATATTACATCAATGTTCATTGATATTTCTAAAAAAATGTCCAAAAAAATAAGTCTGCTTTTTAAAAATCTACTCAAGCATAAGTGTTCACGTAATCACATAGATCTCATGGAAAAGACGATCTCAATCCATCAAATATGAATATTTTGTGATCTTTAGTGGTGTCAAATTTAAATTATTCCGAACACAATCTAATCATAGATTTTAATTTTTTTATATTTACTGTAAAGGGTAAAATTAAAATTTATCACCAAATATGATATGTCTTTAAAATATATTATAAATATTTGAAAAAAAAATGTATATTGCCTTTAAAATGATATAGGTTATATCAAATATTAAAAAAATAAGGAAAAGACAATCGAGCAAACTCATGATTAAACCTAATAGGATTCAGGTTAAATCGATTTCAAATATCACTATTTTATTATTGTCAATTCGAAACTTTAGATTTGAATCGAGTCAAACTCAAACGAAAATTGCCTCTAAATACTCTCTTATTGAGCAATTGGAGATAAAAAAAAACTAACTAGCATCCAAGATTCGAAGGAAAAAAATTAAAAAGCTAACTTCCATTCTTTATAGTAAAAACATTTACATCGCTAATTATATAGAAATATAATGAAGAACAAATAAATTGATTAATTGCCGAGAAAAAAAAAGTAAAATCTTGATCGAACAAATCTTGATATGTCAATTGATCTTTCTTGATCGATCAACCTCCCAATATCACAAAATGAGTCGATCATGCACACTGCCAAAACCATCCAACTCTATGTACCGCATGAGTAATAAAAACAAACAGCATGCAGGCGTAAAAACTCAGATCCTGTCATCCAACTTGTCCGCCTTCACTAAAGGGTTGCTCTCAGCAATTGCCAACCTTCCGGCGTTCTTGAAGCCGAACTGGCAGCCGTGCTCCTCCAGGTACTTGTGCGCGCAGCATAACGTCAACCGCAGCGGAAAGTGAACCCCGCGACCAGCCTCGTCTTTTTGTTGCACTTTCCGCAATGATTCCTCGGTCATTTGGGTTGTTGGTCGTCGACGATCGGAAACGTCAACGACGATGATGAAGCAACAGTTGCCGCAGCAGTTTCTTGCATTGTACTTCTACTGGAAGGGGATCTTGCAACTCCGACAACCACTGGAGAGGGGGAAGCGGGGTTGGGTTGAGGTATTAGGCGTAGCACTTTGAGCAGAAGTTGTTGGTGGCCACGCTGCCGTAGAAGCAGCATCCGCTGGCGCAGCGAGGTGGTGAACTCTAGCATTAGTGCTCCATGAGAGCTGCGATACGTAAGATTGACGCTTTGAAAAGAGGCACTTTGCTTTAGATGAGAGCTTTAGAGAGCCCGTTTGGTGTGTTGACGAAGAAAGAGACGGATGCTGCACTATATATAGGGCTTAGTAATTTTGAATGCACCAAGCCGACCGTTGTTGGGCTCGAAACTATGAGACCGTCCTAATCGGACTCGGGCTCGACCTCGGACTGGAATGTCGAAGTGAAGGCAACTCACTCGCAACCGGAGTTTAAGCTTCTTCAACGGTCATATATTTAAATATAAACATTGTTCTTCAAAGAAAAATGTATGTGAAGAATTGTAAATTGGAAATGTAATCCCCCAGATTTATAATTCTAAAAAGATCCCTATAACTGAAAATCAATTTCAGAATCTCTAATATTAGGCAATCCCAAAATCTCTGATATGGTTCATCGAACCTGGACATTTTTATCTCTCCTCCTCATGATAACCCCAGTCGGCCCTAGTTTTCTCTTTTCCCGGTTCTCTCTCATTCAAGGAAGAAATGATCCCGAGAGAGAAGATGAAGGCAAATAAAGGTTGGAGAGCGACGTCAGGAGAATGATCTCCGTAGACGAACGCAGAAACGGATTGAGGACGAATGGGACGACGAGCTTATGGGCTAACAGGTATGTAACATGGCAGATCCCTTTAGATTTGAGTTTTCATGATAGATACATGCATGATAGGTCTTTTTATGATATTATGATGGATTTTATATGATGATCATATGTCATGTGATTCTAATTTTAAACCTCATGATTATATATGATATTATGCCCTAGAAAAGTTTTATATGATGTACTGGATTAGGAAGATTCGTTCTTGAATATAAGAATGTTTATGATGTGGATTTTAAGGTAAAAAATTATAGGAAAACAGAGTGTTATATATCCCCATATATTAATGCATCTATAGGGAAGAATCTCGGATCGATTCAGAGAAGAAAGAGGGCTGCGTTCGCCCAGAAATTTCTCGTCACGGTCGTGACGGATGTGTCACAGGCCGTTGCGGAGGCAGTCGAGGGCGACGACAAGCAGAATTCACCTAGAAATCTCCCGTCACGGCCGTGATGGGCATGTCACAGGCCGTGATGGTGATAGTCGAAGACGGCGGCATCACTCAGTCACGGACGGCTCACCCAGAAATCTCCCGTCACGGCCGCGACGGACATGTCACGAGCGCAGTAGAGGACGAAGGCTCAGATGGCCGCGACCCTGGTCATGGGTCGTGACAATGTAGAAATCACCTGGTCACGGCCGTGATGACTATCACGAGCCGTGATGTCAATGAGTTTCCGAGTGCGGTCGGACGCGGTCGCGAGCCGTGACCATAAGTGACCCTGTTCGGTCACGGCCGTTACATGTTCGTCACGGGCCGTGACCATGTGGAACGAATGCGTGTTTCGGTCACGGCCGTGACCAAGTCCTCACGGGCCGTGACATGACAGTCACGGGCCGTGACACACCTATCATGGGTCGTGACCGCTATGTTACCAAGTTCTTTTAATGCCAAATCTTTTTATTCTAAGTGTAGATGCTGTGGAATTCTCCTGTAATCCTAAGGACTAATATGTGGACAAGATAAAGGGTCAATCATCCACACGAAAATTAATGATGAGGCTGCTATGCATTGAATGATTGAGAGTGCAATGTTTATGATGATGGGGGACTGGTAGATCAACTTCTACCTAGTTCCTGTTGCATGGCCTTCTCCTCGCCTTGCAACAAATAGATTTCTCGAGCATCCTTTTCGATCGTGGCTTGTGCACCCCCACTGACCTATTGTCGAAGCCTCTAAAGACTCATGAGTCACTCAAAGTCACAACAAAGCAACCCTCAAAGTCACCTCAAAGTCATTAATGGAATAAGAAGAACTTAAGAAGATAACCACTTGGCTTAATACTTGCATGGAGCATATTGCATTAGGTTCTAAGGATGGATGAATAATGTATGATGACGTATTATATCCTAAGTATAAGAAAGTTGATGCATGTAAAGAAAGAAAAGATAAAACAAAGATGAATTAATGATGATGATGATGATGTGGAGTAATTGATATTTGACCATGGGTCATGCTTACTCCTTATGTATACGCTAAGAGTGATTGATGTTTGATTGTATGTCATAGTTCACTCATGATGCAAGAAAGTAATGATATGTTAATAAAATAAAGTTATGTTAAGAAAGTATGTATGCAATGACTTATGTTTGACTGATGTCATAGTTCATTCCCTATGCAAAGAAAGCATAATAAGATGAAATGATGAATGCTGACTAAGGAGTAATTGATGTTTGATCATCGTCATAGCTTATTTCTTATGCAAAGAATGTAAACAAAGATGATGTATAAAGTGAAAGTAAATTATGATGAAAAATGAGGTATGTAAGAAAGTAAATGAAAGGTATTTATGTTATTTATTTATGACCCTCGTGTTATGATTGTTGATGATTAATTATGATGATATAGTTTAAGTTCCATGCTTTTATTCCATCATGAAAGTACCTTCCTATTGATTGCCTTACATACTGGGCTTCATAGCTCATGAGGATACTTCTTTTCCCCTGCATTGGATCCTGCAGGTCGGTGATCTAAGGTGCCATAATGACTGGTGGTGCATGTGACGACATATGTTCGTGATGATGATGTTATTTGCACATGAGCAGTGGTCCTAAGTCAAGTTGTCTCTAGTTTATTTTCTTTTCAAAAGATGTAATAATTATTTCTCAGACAAATTATCTTATGTAAGACTTCCGCAATTATTTTATGTTATGGAAAGAGTTTTCATAAAGCTTTATATTTTCCGCATTATGTTGACCAGTCTTGTTAGTCAACCCTTAAGTCAAAGTTAAGCATGATGTGTAGCGTCTTCAGGTCCACATCTTTATCACGTGATAGGGTGTGGGTTTGGGGGCGTTATAGTTATGGTATCAGAGCCTAAACTCGGGACTCTCTTGATGTCCCCATAGTAGATAGAGTCTCATGTGCAAAGCATCACGAACAGTCGCAGCACCAACCAGAAGTAAGTTCCTTTAAGACACTACTATTATTATGATTGACATAATTATTTTATGATGTATGTAAATAGATGACTCTCAGATGTGTAGTTAACCATCAGGTTAGAGTCATCCAAAATCAGGAAGAACTCTCATCTCCTATGTGATGTTTAGGAGAACATTAGAACTTTTACAATAAAATATCTCTAAGATATGAAATGGACCTTAAGGGACTAAGTGATGAATTTATCGCCTAACATGTAATGTTTAAATTGAGATATTGTCCCATTGATTTTGGAAAGGTCATATGAAGGAATAATTGTATTTGTCCCACATTAAGTATTTTCGTGTGGTAAAGCTAAAATGACTTGATGGAATAATAGATTAAGAAAAAGTAAGTGATGTTACACAACAAGTAACATACAATATTAGATGCCCCAAGATAATGGGATTAATGTGGTTCAGTGATTAAAATAGATATGAAAGATGATCCCTAAACAATTCTCATAAAAACTAGAGTTACCTTGTGAATGATATATTATTGAAATATTGATATGATATCACACCATGCTAATTAATGGTATGATCCGATTCCTAAGGAGGTTATTCGGGGACATAATTAATCAAGAAAGGTTTTTGGAGAAGTAAAATATTATTACTATGAGCCATGTAAAAGAAAAAAAATTATGTTGACATTATAGTCTTGAAAGATCAAATTATTGACTGGGAGTACGACTATAGAATTTTAAAATATGTAGATGATCCTAAAGGTTGAGAATTTCATAGGAAGAGTTAAGATAAGAGATTTCTAAGGAATGCTATAATTAGTTAGATTGAACGCTTATGTAGATAAAATTATGAACAAATGATAATTGAGAAGTATGTAGAATTTTTGGACTCAAATTTTGAAAGAATTACGTGGGTAAAGTTGGAAGAAGTATAATATTAGACAGTAGGAATTTGCAAATTTTATGCATGTGAAAGAAATAAGGAAATTCTAAATAAAAGATGAATGAATGGATTGAATGATAGAAATTAAAAATTTGAAATAGATTCAAGGAACTTGATGCTTGATTTGATCAAGATAACATTTAGAAACTAATGATGATCGGGTAGATAATGAATTTATCATAAATGATGTACAAATTAAGATATGAAGGATGTACTATGATGATTCAACATGCGGTGAGGTTAAAAAGAAATTACTTATTTCAGTACGCAAACTGTTAAGATTGACATTAGATGAAAGTAGCCAAGTGTGATCTATAGCATGATCCTCAACAATGAAGGAATTGTTAATAGTCTTACCTCATAAGGTACTTATAATAGTTATGTTAACTGATTTTTATTATTGATGATGTTAAGTTGCTATCACTAATAGTCAATGTGGTCCAAAGAAGGATTCACAAAATAAAGAAATTAAAAGAATATGCTTAGAAATAATTTGATTAATCATATTGATGAGATCTATACAGGTAATATTGAGATCCTTTTTTGCATAACAGATCATTGTATAGATGAATCAAGATAATACTATTAAGGTAAAGGACAGTAAACACACATGTACTAATGAAGGTGTACATGTCATGGAAGTGACTACCAAATAGTTCATGACTAAAGTCACATGTAGGAACATGAATAGAATGCATTTTCTTATCCACACATGATTTATGATGAACAATTAGATCAAGAAGTCTAACTTTTGCAAGATCGAATATCATCCAAGTTTAAAGTATAACGTAAGTATGATTAAATCAGTATCATGTTGAGCTGAGTTATAGATCTTGTACATTTATTTCAAAGAGACATAATGAAAGTAAATTTCTCAAGTAAGAAGAATTCTTGTTCCTCAAGACCAACTTTCATAATGAGTGCAATTGTATATGACTAGTCAGGAATGGACGATCTGCTGCCATGCTATTTTCCAATTGCATGACCTACGAATTTTGACAAATGACTCGTAGTTATATTAATGATGTCCTAAGATCTTGTGTGAGGTAAGACCTCAAATATAATGGGGAATCTAATTGATCATGAGATTTTATCGAGATCATAATGATTATTAAGATGTTTGACATTATGCTACATGTTATGATTGATTTATTCATTATTCAAACTGCTCTAGTTGGGTTATGATTAAGATAATTTTGTGTCTTGACCAGATAAGTTAGAAGGTATCTCATGCTATTTAAGGATGTGTAAAGATGAATGTGACCAAATATAAATGTGCAAGTACTGATTATGATTAGGTAGAATAAATGATATCCTGATACTTGATAAAGATTATTGGCGAAGAATTAAGGAAATATACATATCTCCAAATGATGATAAAAGAAGCTATAGTTAGCATTATGATGAATATGGATAACCATGAATTGTTAGGACTGGTGACAGACACAAGTCCGGTATATCAAGAGAGTGTAGAGTGTTATGAAAAGAAAATGTGTAATAATATTTTTAAGGAGGTTATTTACTACCTGACAACTAAGAGGTAAAATATTTATCGTATATAATAGTTCGATGAATAGGACAAAGAAAAACTGCAATAATAATTTTATATAGAAGCTTAACTTCATTAATGTCTCTGAAGAATAAAAGACCTGATCAATATTATATGACTATCAAGTGCTCATAAGAAAAAAATCAGAATGCATAGATAACCATTGGAGGAATCCTAAAGCCATATGATTTAAATTATTGTTATCCTCATAAATTATTAAGAGGTAAAGTAAGAAAAAGAAAAAGACAAAGACTTTATTGGTTGTCCTATTCAAGTTCAAGGAAATGTATAATTATCAAATTGATAACTGAGAATTTTATGGAACAATCACTAAGGTCTTGGAGGATGACTACCAGCTGAAATTTATAGCGATCAACAAGGAGTTATGAGTGAGATAGAAAATATAAATGAATTAGTCATGAATCATTGGAGGCAAGGAGGATTTATATAAAATGTATACCCAAACATCGGGGTATAAAGAGAATTAAGTGTGCAAGTAAAAGATACAAGAATGATCAAGCGATGATGGATTATACTAAGAGATAAAGGATAGGATGTGAGCCTTTTGGTTAGATTGTCATCCTATACGTGCAAATCCGATGATGAATTTAATTTTAAGGAGGTTAACCCCCAGATTTATAATTCTAAAAATATCCCTATAACTGAAAATCAGTTTCAGAATCTCTAATATTAGGCAATCCCAAAATCTCTGATATGGTTCATTGAACCTGGACATTTTTATCTCTCCTCCTCATGATAACCCCAGCCGGCCCTAGTTTTCTCTTTTCCCGATTCTCTCTCATTCAAGGAAGAAAATGATCCTGAGAGAAAAGACAAAGGCAAATAAAGGTTGGAGAGCGACGCTAGGAGAAAGATCTCCGTAGACGAACGCAGAAACGGATTGAGGACGAATGGGACGACGAGCTTATGGGCTAACAGGTATGTAACATGGCGGATCCCTTTAGAATTAAGTTTTCATGATAGATCAATGCATGATAGGTCTTTTTATGATATTATGATGGATTTTATATGATGATCATATGTCATGTGATTTTAGTTTTAAACCTCATGAATATATATAATATTCTGCCCTAGAAAAGCTTTATATGATGTAGATGGATTAGGAAGATTCATTCCTGAATATAAGAATGTTTATGATGTGGATTTTAAGGTAAAAATTATAGGAAAACGGAGTGTTATAGATCCCCATATATTAATGCATCTATAGGGAAGAATCTCGGATCGATTCAGAGAAGAAAGAGGGCGGCGTTCGCCCAAAAATTTCTCGTCACGACCGTGACGGATGTATCACGGGTCGTGACGGAGGCAGTCGAGGGCCGTGACGGGCATGTCGGGCCATGACGGCGGCAACACTCGGTCATGGACGGCTCACCCAGAAATTTCCCGTCACGGTCGTGACTGTGCACTAAAGGACGAAGGCTCAGATGGCCGCGACCCTGGTCATGGGTCGTGACAATGTAGAAATCACCCGGTCACGGCCGTGATGACCATCACGGGCCGTGATGTCAGTCAACGAGTTTCCGAGTGCGGTCGGACGCGGTCCTGAGTTGTGACCATAAGTGACCCTGTTCGGTGACGGCCATGACATGTTCGTCATGGGCCGTCACAATGTGGAATGAATGCGCGTTTCGGTCACGGTCGTGACCAAGTCCTCACGTGTCGTGACATGACAGTCGGTCCGTGACAGACCTATCACGGGTTGAGACCGCTATGTTACCAAGTTCTTTTAATGCCAAATCTTTTTATTCTAAGTGTAGATGTTGTGAAATTCTCCTGTAATCCTAAGGACTAATATGTGGACAAGATAAATGGTCAATCATCCACACGAAAATTAATGATGAGGCCGCCATGCATTGAATGATTGGGAACGTAATGTTTATGATGATGGGGGACTGGTAGATCAGCTACTATCTAGTTCCTGTTGCCTAGCCTTCTCCCCGCCTTGCAACAAATGGATTTCTCTAGCATCCTTTTCGATCGTGGCTTGTGCACCCTCACTGACCTATTGATGAAGCCTCTAAAGACTCATGAGCCACTCAAAATCACAACAAAGCAACCCTCAAAGTCACCTCAAAGTCATTAATGGGATAAGAAGAACTTAAGAAGATAACCACTTGGCTTAATACTTGCATGGAGCATATTGCATTAGATACTAAGGATGGATGAACAATGTATGATGATGTATTATATCCTAAGTGTAAGAAAGTTGATGCATGTAAAGAAAGAAAAGATAAACAAAGATGAATTAATGATGATGATGATGATGTGGAGTAATTGATATTTGACCATGGATCATGCTTACTCCTTATTTATATGCTTAGAGTGATTGATGTTTGATTGTATGTTATAGCTCACTCATGATGTAAGAAAGTAATGATATGTTAATGAAATAAAGTTATGTTAAGAAAGTATGTATGCAATGACTTATGTTTGACTCATGTTATAGTTCATTCCCTATGCAAAGAAAGTATAATAAGATGAAATGATGAATGATGACTAAGGAGTAATTGAGGTTTGATCATCGTCATAGCTTATTTCTCATGCAAAGAATGTAAAGAAAGATGATGTAGAAAGTGAAAGTAAATTATGATGAAAAATGAGGTATGTAAGAAAGTAAATGAAAGGTATTTATGTTATTTATTTATGACCCTCATGTTATGATTATTGATGATTAATTATGATTATATAGTTTAAGTTTCATGCTTTTATTCCATCATGAAAATACCTTCCTATTGATTGCCTTACATACTGGGCTTTATAGCTCATGAGGATACTTCTTTTCCCCTGCATTGGATCCTGCAGGTCGGTGATCTAAGGTGTCATAATGACTGGTGGTGCATGCGGCGGCATATGTTCGTGATGATGATATTGTTTGCACATGAGTAGTGGTCCTAAGTCAAGTTGTCTCTAGTTTATTTCCTTTTCAAAAGATGTAATAATGATTTCTGAGACAAATTATGTTATGTAAGACTTCCACAATTATTTTATGTTATGGAAAGAGTTTTCATAAAGCTTTATATTTTTCGTATTATGTTGACCAGTCTTGTTAGTCAATCCTTAAGTCAAGGTTAAGTATGATGTGTAGCATTTTCAGGTCTACATCTTTGCCACGTGGCGGGGTGTGTGTTTGGGGGCGTTATAGGAAATCTTCACGAATTTGGATTTGAAGCAATTTTGTGATTTAAATATTAATTTCATCAATGATTAATTACGTTGCACTTGACTAATCAATCCTTTTATATGACTTGCGTTTAATAACATGGGCTTCGCTAATGGGCAGTTACGAATGTTATGCTAAAAGTTTCTCTTCTTAGAGGGGTGAATAATTTTCACCCAATTGGATCGTAGCCCTCTAACATTAATATTAATATATAACAAAGTTTTTTCTTTAACCTCCAATAATCCTCCAATAATAGATTACTTAGTTAAAATTATTTACGTTGATGTCAGATGACATCCAATTATGATGAAAGATATTTTTTAAATAAATTATTTAATTTACAATAATAAATGCAAAATAGTTATATAAATAATAAATGGTAAAAAAAATTAAAAAAAATGATGGGGGCTACTCCCTCTCTTTTTTTTATTTTTATATTTAGTTCAATATTGAAAATAAGTATTTACTTCAGAATATAATAATATATGCACCATAATATAATAATTAACAAAATCAAACCTTATATGTGTGCATGCATACATAATAATACATACATCATAGACAACCAAAGAGAACGTACTAGGATTGTCTCCAGCATCATATCTTGTTGGACAACTTGTCCACCTTCACGAGTGGATTGTTCTTGGCAACCGCCACCTTCCGGCGGTCATGAAGTCCAACTCGCAACAGTGCTCCTCGGGGTACTAATGCGCCCTGCAAAAGGTGATCGATCCCGCAATGGCAAGTGAACCCCGCAATTGGCCCCATCTTCTTGTTGCACCTGTCGCACCAGAGACCACGAAGACGAAACAACAACTTCTCACAATGTCATACTACTACGGGAGGAGGAATCGATGACGACACCTATCTTATTATCGCGGCATCCCGGGTCGACGCGCGATCCTTGAAGAGTTGCGCGTAGCAACAGGAGCAGAGGTTCTTGGTGACGAAGCTGCCGTAGAAACTGCATCCGTTGGCACAGAGAGGTGGCGGACTTTGGTACTGTGGAGCCATGGGAGTTGCGGTGCGCGTAATTGCTCGATCGTTTGCCTGATTTCGAAGTACAAAGAAGATTTAGACAGCAAAGAGTGTAGCGAGATGTGGAGTCTATGTGTTTATTATCACGCCTTAAAGGGTATAAACCCGTCGCTCGAGACGCGACAAGGATGTTACGACAATTCACTATTTCAAATTCAATAACATAACGATCAATATAATAAACCAATAATTTAAAATAAACTAATTTTTGAATTTGTCAAAAATTTCGACATGATCTTTGCTAAAAATGAATTAAGCTCTAACAAAGAGTTCATGGCATTCCGACTCATAACAACTAATAAACGAGTACAAGAGTCCGAGAAAATAGGTACAATATATGAATATGATAAAAATGGACAAAAATATAAAGTCAATACCTATCCAAACTCTCGTACCCACATAACCTAATTGAAGTTAATATATTTGAAATATGAGAATAATTGAAGTTGAATATTAGTGGTTCAAGAAGAGAAGGAAAATTCGAATATATTTTTAAAGTAATCTAAATGTTCCAATCATCCGGTTGGATGGGTTCAATTGATCTTGGAAAATTCTAATCTATTTTCAACCAGTTCATGATCGAATATTGTTCAAGACTGATCTGACTAAGATTCCTACTAAAATAAATAATTAAGCGATAAGTACTTTACCATTTAAATTTATTTTTTTATTTAGTTTATTTCAAAACAACAACGATTATTAAAATACATAATTGGATAATTAATTAAAACAAGTTAAATTAAGAGAAATCGAGAAGGAGATAAAATGAAAATGTTAAAGTATATATCAACTGATGCCTAATAATAAAAAGGAAATTGCATATGAAAAGTAAACATAAAAAAATGTTGCACTGGCAAGTTCTCTACAATTTTACAACATCATGAGTAAAAGAAAGTACAAAAGACAAATAATACTATTAAAGAACTCGAAAAAATATATCTTCTTCTTTCTTACTCTCTCAACATTTTACTCTCCTATTAATATTTCCCCAAAAATATATTCCTATTTATACTAAAAAAATTACAAGAGTTTTCCTTTGTTTGGCATATGGTACAAATTTTTTTTCACGGAAGTCTTTATTTCAGTTGAATTATAATTTATTTTAATTCAACGGTTTAAATAGTTTAAGCCACATATCAGTGAATTTATAATCTAGATAGGACAACGAAAATCGTTTATAATTTAAATGTAAATAGTCCTTAAACTAGAGAATCAGAAGTCTTCAATTTAGTGTGCATGATATATTATGATCGCTTTTCGCTTCTCGACATATTTCATGGCTTGCGTTAGAAAAATAAGAAACTTTATAATTATTTTTACATAAAAGAATAAATAACTCATCAACGTTCAATGATATTTCTAAAAAAAGCTGTCCATAAAAAATAAGTCTGTTTTTTAAAAATCTACTCAAGCACAAGTGTTCACAGAATCACATGGATCTCATGGACCAGACGATCTCAAACCATCAAATATGAATAATTTGTGATCTCTAGTGGTGCCAAATTTAAATTGCTCCGAACACAATCTAATCATAGATTTTATTATTTTTATATTTATTTTAAAGTGTAAAATTAAAATGTATTATCGCCAAATACTATATGTCTTTAAAATATGTTTTAAATATTTGAAAAAAAATGTCTGTTGCCCTTAAAATGATATAAGTTATTAAATATTTAAAAAAATGAGAAAAAGATAATCGAGCAAACTCATGATTAAACCCAATAGGATTCAGGTTAAATCGAATTCAAATATCAATATCTTATTATTGACAATTCGAAAGCTTCAGATTTGAATCGAGTCAAACCCAAACGAGAATTGCCTCTAAATACTCTCTTATTAAGCAATTGGAGATAAAAAAAAAAGAACTAACTAGCATCCAAGATTCGAAGGAAAAAAAAATTAAAAAACTAGCTTCCATTCTTTACAGTAAAAAAATTTACATCGCTAATTATATAGAAATATAATGAAGAACAAACAAATTGATTAATTGCCGAGAAAGAAAAAACATGAAGTATAATCTTGATCGAACAAATCTTGATATGTCATGATCTTTCTTGATCGATCAACCCCCCAAGATCACAAAATGAGTCGATCATGCACACTGCCTAAACCATTCAACTCTACTGCATGAGTAATAAAACTAAACAGCATGCAGGCGTAAAAACTCAGATCCTTTCATCCAACTTGTCCGCCTTCACCAGAGGGTTGCTCTCAGCAATCGCCGCCCTTCCGGCGTTCTTGAAGTCGAACTGACAGCCGTGCTCCTCCAGGTACCTGTGCGCGCAGCAGAACGTCAACCCGCTGACCAGCCCCGTCTTCTTGTTGCACTTTCCGCAACGGTTCCTCGGTCGTTTGGACTGTTGGTCATTGACGATCGGAGATGACGACGACGACGAAGCAGCAGCTGACGCAGCAGTTTCTTGCACTGTACTGCTACTGGAAGGCGATCTTGCGACGCCGACAGCCACTGGAGAGGGGGAAGCGGCATCGGGTCGATGATCCTTGAGGTATAGGGCGTAGCACTTTGAGCAGAAGTTGTTGGTGGCCGCGCTGTCGTAGAAGCCGCATCCGCTGGCGCAGCGAGGCGGCGAACTCTGGCACTGGTGCTCCATGAGAGCTGCGGAACGTAAGCTTGATGCTTTGAACCGAAGAAAGAGGCGGTTTGCTTTGGATGAGAGCTTTAGAGAGCGCGTTTGGCGTGTTGACGAAGAAAGAGACCAGTGGTGCATTATATATAGAGCTTAGTAATTTTGGATGCACCAAATCGACCGTTGTTGGGCTCGGAACCATGAGACCGTTCTAATTGGACTCCGACTCGGACTCAGAAGTCGAAATGAGTTTAAGCGCTTCTTCAACGGTCATATATTTAAATGTAAACATTGTTCTCCCAAGAAAAATCTATGTGGAAAATTGTAAATTGGAAACGAAACCTTCACGAATTTGGATTTGAAGTAATTTTGTGATTTAAATATTAATTCCATTAATGATTGATTATGTTACACTTGACTAATCAACCCTTTCATATGACTTGCATTTAATAACATGGGCTTCGCTAATGGGCAGTTAAGAATGTTATGCTAAAAGTTTCTCTTCTTAGAGGGGTGAATAATTTTCACCCAATTGGATCGTAGCCCTCTAACTTTAGGGGGTGTTTCTCTAGAAGTAATCTTTTTACATTACCGATAATATTGTATTAAATTACATGGGTCTACTACATTATCTTGTTCACTTTATTTTAATTTTACAAGTAATCTACATTACAGACAATGCAGATTGCTTCTAAAGTGGCAATCTAGATTACCTATGAGAGAGGAGGCAATCCATATTGTCACTTCACAAGCAATCTGCTATAATTATTTTTTCATATTTAACCTTTAGAATTTTATTTAACTAAATGATAAAAATAATCAAATAAATAATAATATATTATTTTATTAAACAATATAATTATTATTAATCACTATAGTAATATTTTTTATCATTAAATGGATTATTGTTATTATTTCTATTAATTTTAATATCAACATTATTAATTAAATATATTTTTTTGTATATTATAAATAATAAACAATTAATTATTAGTTATTTTAATATAATAATATTTTAGAATAACTATTATTAATTTATTATTATTTTTAGATAATTGTATACTTCTTATTTTATACATTTATTTATTTGATGTATAAATTTTATGAGTTTAGGTATATGTTTGTAATTCAAGTTTACATAAATTTTTATATAATGAATAAAATAATAAAGATTGCTATGTACATTGCTTATGCATACTAAACAAAGCAATGCATATTGCTGGTCATTTAATTAGTGACAATCTTTGTGGAAGGCAATGTAGATTGCTAGGTAATGTGTAAGGTAATATAGTGAACGCAACCTTAATTCATAACAAAAATTTTTCTTTAACCTCCAATAATAGATTACCTAGTTAAAATTATTTACGTTGATGTATGATGACATCCAATTATGATGAAAGATATTTTTTAAATAAATTATTTAATTTACAATAATAACTGTAAAATAGCTATACAAATAACAAAATGGTGATTTTTTTAAAAAAAATGATGGGGGCTACTCCCTTTCTTTTTTTTATTTTTATATTCAGTTCAATATCAAAAATAAATATTTACTTCAAAATATAATAATATACACCATAATATAATAATTAACAAAATCAAACACCTTATATGCGTGCATGCATATATAATAATACATACATCATATACAACCAAAGAGAACGTACTAGGACCTCTCTGCAGCATCATATCTTGGTTAGCCAACTTGTCCACCTTCATGAGTGGATTATTCTTGGCAACTGCCAGCTTCCGGCGGTCATGAAGTCCAACTCGCAATGATGCTCCTTGGGGTACTAATGCGTGATGCAAAAAGTGATCCCGTAGCTGCAAGTGAACCCCACAACTGGCACAGTCTTCTTGTTGCACTTGTCGCACCTGTTCCTCAGCCATTCTGGGATTGGAAACAACAAAGACGAAGCAAAAACTTCTCACAATGTTGTACTCCTACGGGAGGATGAATCAATGACGACACCTAACTTATTATCGCAGAAGGCGTCCCGGGTCGACGATCCTTGAAGAGTTGCACGTAGCAACTGGAGCAGAGGTTCTTGGTGATGAAGCTGCCGTAGAAACTGCATCCGTTGGCACAGAGAGGCAGCAGACTGTGGTACTGTGGAGCCATGGGAGCTGTAGTGGCGCAGTTGCTCGATATGTTTGCCTTATTTTGAAGTACGAAGAAGATTCAGACAACTCGAGTCGAGTTGCCAATTAGAGCGCACAAGCAAAGAGTGTGTAGCGAGATGTGAAGTCTATGTGTTTATTATCACGCCCTAAATCCGTCGCTCGAGACGTGACAAGGGGTGTTACGACAATTCATTATTTCAAATTCAAACTCAATAACATAATGGTCAATATAATAAACCAATAAATCAAAATAAACTAACTTTCGAATTTGTCAAAAATTTCGACATGATTTTTGCTAAATATGAGTCAAGCCCCAACAAGGAGTTCATGACACTCTGACTCATAACAACTAATAAACGGATACAAGGGTCCGAGAAAATGGGTACAATTTATGAACATGACAAGAATGGACAAAAATATAAAGTCAAGACCTCTCCAAACTCTCATACACACACATAACCTAATTATTTTTTTCTTTTTAGCCCGATGAGCATCCACGAGGACTATAACATCAATCCTCGAGGAGTAACTCCTCCTCACCTACAAAACAACAATAATAAGAGAGGTGAGCATAAATGACTCAGTAAAAAATGGATCCACAAAATATTTAAATCATTCGAAAAATAAATCCAACGAAAGATCACATTATAAATTTATATCATACATAGCTTCATATATGGAAAATACTTGCAATCAAATGCAGGATTCAAAGCATGCTATGTATAAATTATAACTACGTGTCATGATACATCACCATCCGTGAGCACATCCATCATCCTCTACGATTGATAACCACCTCGACCATATGAGCCGTCGCTAGCCCACACGAGGGCATCACACTGTCACCATGAATAGTTCCCTCGACCACGTGAGCCATCACTCGCCCCCACGAGGAAGAATCATCGTCATCATCACATAAGTAGATCACCTCGACCACGCAACCTATCGCTCGTCCACACGAGGGAGATCTACCATCATCATCATCAACACCTCACTGATGACAGAAAAAGGTATACCTAAATAGCTTGACCCAACCCCCGAAAAGCTTACCCGAATCTCCATTTTTGTAAACAATTTATGTTGATTTACTTTCATTTTCCATCTTTTGAATATTCGGCATCATCATTATTGGATTTTGGGAATTTAAGCTAATTTAAGAAGGTTTTAACCATATTTCACGATTTTAATTATCTGAATATTTGAAATTTTAAATTCCTTCTATTTTTGTTGTTGCAACCGAGGAATCGGGGTAACCTCCACAACTGACACCCGGATTTTGTGAAGCTGATGTCTCACCTGCGAGATTTTTGGGGATTTTGAATTTTGAAGATCTTCTCACCTCCGGATTTTGGGGAAGCACAAAATAGAAGGCCTGAAGAGGACAAGAGGGATATAAAAGGAGAAGGAGACAACGTGACGAAGGGGGAGGACGGACGGCCATAATTTAGTTTATCTTTTCGCATTGAACTTTAGCTTTTGGGCAGACACTATGTTGGCTGTATTTGAATTTGTTTTTGTAACTTTGGTACTCAGGATGTCCGGCTAGACTCCTACCGCCGGGATCCTAGGGAATACTCTGTCTCATTCTGTTTACTCTAAAATGCTTTGAACATTTCTCTATCGTCCACTTGATCTCGCGTATTGAATTATGATGATAGATTTTGTTTTATGTTTATTGTTGTTCGTTTGGTTTTTCCCAAGTGCGCACTGTCCCCAGGGGCCTTATAGTGTTGCCACCTTCACACAATGAGCCGAGAGGTTAGTGATGAAGTTTGGGGGAACCTTAGTCTAGGTTATGCCTCTTGAGTTAGGGGATAGGTGAGAGTTTGCCCCTACCTCT
>LTAE01000542.1:52879-67011 GCA_001647135.1 Pontederia paniculata
TCAGTACACGCTGAGAGGCGGTACCCCTCTAGAACTTGGGTGTCAAAATTTATATAATTTTATCGGGATTTAATATGGTGAGCTCTCTTCCGAGGGAGAGAGTGTGACCATGGCCAGATTACATTTGGTCAAGCCTTGAACCTCCTCCACGAGAGCGGGAAGGTAAAAGGTAGAGCAATCAACGCGACAGCGGAGTTGCCTTGACCCGTGGTGTAAGGGCCTGGACGACTTAACAAGATTTCACGACAAAGACTAGATGAGTGTGATTCAGAGGTGAACCAAGGGTCCTGGTGTCCTCTCATTATTAAAAGTTGTCTTTCTTAATTCAGCTTTCTCTATTATAAAAACCAACAAAAATATTATTTCCATTGATTATCCCTCACCTATTTCGGTTAGGGCTTGGACCTCTAGTGTCAAGCTCCCTAACCACGAAAGCTTGACCGAGGAATAGTAGTAATAGAAGCGCGAAAGCAAAGTTTCCCTGTGGATCGATACCTAAAGTACTCGATGATTGTCGTATACTTGCGGTAATAGAAGTGTGCTAGGTCTATAAATATTAAAATTTAAAGTGAAGACATTCATTACAGAAGATCGATCCTGGTTAATCCCCTAACCTATGGTCATTTTCTATCTTACCCCACACTTCGCATCACTCACTCCAAGTGAGCTACCATGCATGTGTAATGCACATGCATGAGATATACATATATCATGATAGTATTTCAAAGTAGTACTTTAAATTAGCACTTACATCAATATTTCAGGATTTATGACACACAAGCATAGAAGCTTCTAAATCTCGATATACGAGTAAACATCATACATAAATCTCAAAAATGTCAAGTACATGAAATTCATAGAAAATCCAGTCAGAAAATCGAAGCTCATATATCATGACAATAGCTCAAAAAATCATCACATCATTGACATAATCAATCAGTGAGCTAAAGAAATGAATATACCGAACCACAACGATATGGCATTGCTCTATATTTATGGAAGTCCAATCACCTCGGGTATGCTCGACCTCGTCGGGTCCTCTGCATCCAAGCAAGTCTACGACCCGAGAATCTAATCAAAATTCAATTAGATTCTATCAATGTCTCACATATATATGATTATTTACTTAGATCATGCATTTTTAAATTGATCTCGACATCAAATTGTTTATAGCAGATTTATTATTTATAAATCTCATATTTAAACAATAATCAAAATAGTTCATACATCTAGACCTGAATAGTCTACTAGTACCTCATGATTATGATTATGGTTTAAGTATAATAATCATTATTTTAAATCGTACGAATCAATTCATAAATACATGGACCTATACATTTATATAACCATTTTCATGTTTGAGTAGCAACTGTACATATCTGTGATTATATTTTATCAACCACTTGTGTGTATATATACATCAATATATGTTTATAGTGTTGTCTTTTTCGGTGATTACCCAAAAATCAGATTTATACTTTTGATTAATCACTCTAAATCAGATTAATACCTCATATAAATTACTAGAAATAAGGTTCATGAATCCTCTTAATTACTATGAATTAGATTACTAAAATAGAATGATTGTCAACAAATCATATTACTAAATAACAAACAAACCATCCCTAATTCATATTAACCTATTTCGTTTAATTACTTATGCTTAAATATTTCAATCCCTTACTTACTATACACTTATCAGTAGGCATTCAAATATATTCATACATGTAAAATACATGTTAACATTAACCTAGTCCTCGGCTGCTCACCAGAAATAGAAGAACAGGAAAAGGGTCATATCATGTTTGCTCCGATGATGCACGTGTGAATGAGAACTAGCAGCTTCGACAAACGAAAAGAATCAATTCTTGGCTAGGCAATCGGTACGGCTAACCTACCTACTATTGATCATGATGCACAATTCTTACTGAGAAGTAGAGAATAGCTAGAATCTCCTTCAGCTCCGGCGACTCGCGAATACCAAATTGTCGCTGCCATCGGACAAGAAAGGGATCAGATCTTACGATTAGTCAAACCTATAGCTAGGGAATTCGGATTACTCGCAATCAATCGATCCCCTCTGAAGATTCGGCGAGCTACAGTCACGACCTTCGTCGAACTCCGACGAGGCGACATGTTGGGACACCGAGGCAAACTCCAAAATCAGCCTCGATAATGCATCCATTAGGTCAGCCATGGACCCGATTTGGCTCACCTACAGAAATGGCGAAGAACCCTGGTGGAACACCGTCGGAATCCATCAAGGCGTCGGAGAGGAGTCCTCGCTGAAACTTTCTACTCGTAATACTCCTTCCACAGGGCATGAAACGCCATCAAATCAGTACTAGTGACTTCGTCTTGTCGAGAGCTTCAAAATGATATATATTGTAGGGGTTTGGTGTCCGGATGGCGAAGCAACATCGCTCGGAAAATGAGATGAGAGAGACGTCTATTTCTTGTGCATGGAGAAGAAATGAATGGAGGGAGAAAGGAGAGAGAAAAAAGAGGGGTTTTTTTGCCCCATTTTTGGTTGGGCCGTCTCAATGCTACACTCCTAAAATAAATTTTGTCCTCAAAATTTGTAGGTACTTGAAACATATAATTGACTTATCCACATCTTCTAACTCACATATGATTTCTTCAAATATCACTAACATGTGTCGCGTGCCAAATCATGCTAGGTGAAATCTATCCATGCTTCCATAAGTTCTTTCTCGACATACTAATCATTTCTTGATAAGCTTTAAGCTTTTGTGAAATATGGAAACAATGAATATATTATATATATTCTTGCCGACACTGATGGCAATGGTAAGTGATCATCTACAAGCGCTCACTTAGGTATCACATAGATTTAATATTAAATTCCTTTATAATTTCAAACCTCCAAATTTATTTTTTTAAAAGAACAATTAGAATCCCATATTCAACTTGAAAATAAAATTCGATCACCATGACTATTTTCAATAATCTCTCGTAAAAAATTGAGACAAAAATTTTCTCACCATCTAACCTCACATAAAATACCAACTTCAACTCAAGCCCTCATCATCAAATATAACTTAAAATTTGACACTCACTTTCAAAAAGAATTAGAATATGATAATTCCACACTTCATCGATTTTTTTTCAATGCATTCATATTCCCTCTTATTAATATCGAAAACAATAAAAATATCTCACACACTAGATCAAAGTTCAATTTAATTAGAATTTACCCGATGAAACTCCAACTTGGCATTGACTCACCCAATAATTTATTTTTTTAATCATTTGCTCTTCTTTCATTGGCTTAGATAGGTGGTTCGAGCTCTCAATCGAGGATCGGAAGGCGTCCCACTTCAATCACTCTTCCGATGAACTTTTTACCAACACAACACAAATACCCAAGTTGATGACTTAGTGTGAGATCTCGATTGATGACCAAAAGTGCACCACTCCGACCAATCTTTCAATGAGCTCTCAACTAGACGACAAATAATAACTTGATCATAGTAAGTCAAAAATGACAATTGTGATTTAATCAACTGCATTGCATGAGATATGATGAATGAATGTGAATAATGAGTATATTATAAGTTGCTACTCGAGAATGACGAGTCACATTCTATGACAACAAAGTAATAATCAATAGTGATTGTAATTGATATGATGGACCTTGATAAATAGACGTACCAAAAATTGACAACTATGATCTAATAATCATCAATGGTCTGGAAGTCAATAAGGATGAGCAAGGTATAAATATTGATTCCATAATCAACAATGAATGATGAGTCATGTTCGACAATGACGAATAGTAAATTGATATTACCAAAAATCAATAATGTTGAATAATGATAATATTAATTTTCTTAAGAGGATCATGATAGATAATGATGAAATAAGAATTGACAATTAACCTCATAATTAATATTTGATAAGACGTGACTAAGAATCATGATTTATGCCAATGAATCAAAATCAATAATTAGTCATGAACCATAAAGTGATGACAGATTAATAATCAGTTGCAACCATTGAATGATTGAAAATTAATACCCAGTTGTGAATCAATATTAGATAGTGACGGATCACGAATTGATAATGGTATTGACAATGAATCAAGATTTCACTAATAGTTCATAATCGACAATGATGAATTGATCACAAAAATAATGTAACAAATCAAGAATATTTAATAAAATATATCGACCATAATAAACACAAAATCCACGAGATTAGTCTTATCATGACAAATAGATTCCATAGGAATAGTGACTGCTCCAAATTAATAATGGTACATTGGACATCCTTGATAACATATCACGAGTTGTGACAATTAAATCAAGAGTCCACAAAATTTATTCGACAATGTTTTCTTGGTCCACATAAATCATCACATTGTTTATCAATACTATTTGACTAAATGAGTCATCATATTCTAATTTATACATATATATACATATATATATTTGTATATATATATATATATATATATATATATATATATATATCACATATAAGAATGATATCCTTTAATAATCTTTTAACATCACCTCTTTCTTGATATGTAATTTTAGTCTTGTCTTGGCTTAATAGTCTACAATGTCTAATTGATACCGAATAACACACCCAAAATTATGGGTGTTAATGAAATTCAACAAGTGATAACCTTTTTGGATATATTGGATGAACGAGACACCACTATGTAAGTGATATATCTTGTTGCCTTAATTCTTCAAAGTGGACTCTCAGCCTTAAAGGATGTTTATTTGCCTCGACATAAGTGGCACCATCCACTACACCCATTTGCTCATGGATACGAAAAATAATTTATCAATATAGAAATTATTCTTGCCTCAGACAAGGATTTCCAACTTCATAATAAGAAGTGGCACTGTAGCTTATTCCATGTGATTAGCTCTATCCTTTGTTACTCATGATCAGGGCATAAATATAAGCATTGCCAAAATCATTATTATATTCCAATAGAGAGCGGGTCATATGTTTCATTCATGTCCTCCAAGTAAGATAAAACTATCTTGGCCAAGAACACCAAATTTGATTCATTCATTTTCCTTTAAGTTCATTTAGAATGTTCACTCAAATTTTGTCATTTAGATCTCGACTATCTTCGAGTCTTATTCTCAAGTTCATCAATGTCATTATCTTTGATTTCACTTCACATAGAAAATCAAATCACAATTACTAGTATATAAAATTTAATCATGTGGTACTGGCTCAATGATACCTGCTTCACTATCTTAACCTATATGTTTAATCAATCAACTCCATTGCGATCACTTCTATCGCATAACTAGAATCGTTTAACTTATAGTTCTTTTATAACATCAATAATCATATCAATTACAAGTATCTTTGTACATCTAAGTATTTCATATATGCTATCAACATACGTTATCATATCAACCATATTTTTTCTTCCCATGTTTTGCACATGAAATTCTAAAACACAGCATCGTACAGATCATATCATCTTGACGCGCCCGGTTTCGATCTGCTGAAGAAGGTCGACGTCAAGAAGGGTCGTTTCTCATGCGAACAGGGACTGTGTTTGGCGGCGAAAACTATGAAACCCTAAACCGATGTGTCTGATTGAACTGGCCATGTTGAACTTAGGTCGACGATGACTCATTGTATCAGTTCAGGAATAGAAAATCCGTCGAAGAATTATAATGAAATTGAGAAAATAGTCGTGTTGTTAGATGACACGAACCGTGCTTTAATTAAATAATAGTAGCAATACGACATGCATCGACAAACCCTTGCCGCGGAGGATGACATCAGCAAACACGAACCGGACCGTGTGTGATAGGAAAATAGATTGTGCTCGACAAAGGAGAAGTTGAATCAACATGGGACGACGGACATGGGCCATGTCTCTTCATGACACAGACAGTGTTCCGAAGGAGTTAATGTAACAAAAGTATGCTAGAAACGACCCGTGTCTTTTCCCAACACAACCCATTTTTCCAAAGTGATAATGATATGATTTTCATGAATGTTATGATTGATTTTTAATGAAAATTTAAAGAAAGTAAAAGCCTAAAGAAATATCTGAAATATTAAAAGAAGAAAATATGGAAGTTGTGGATCTTCATGTGCACTAATTGTCAAATGTAGCAAAGAACGGAAGTTAAAGATAGGGACAAGGGTGTAGCTAAAGGCAAAATAATGAGACCCAATGGTGGTGAAGGAAAAAAACACTTAGACATTGTTCTTGATGTACATGCCTCTCCACCTTTTGGAACAAACTTGGTATTTCCACCATATAGGAACATCCGCCCACCATATAGGATCGTCGATGTGATGTACAATCACTAACAATGATACATCAAATTGCCATGACGTTTCCTAAAGAGATAAGAGCTCTTCAAATGATGTAAGATGAAAGATGATAAAAATTAAATAAGAACTTTTAAGAATGAAAGATGAAAGAAAGTTCAAGAAAGCAAGAAAGATGAAAGTTGAAAGTTGAAAGAAATGAAAAGATGAAAGAAAAAGAAAGCTCATATAGGACAAATATGATCCTAAGAAAAGAAAGATACTAAATGAAGAACAAAATACTAGATGCAAACAAAGTTATAATTACTTTTGTTTGCCCATGATTGTTTATGCTTTATTTTTCAAAGTTATTATATAAAATTATCTCACAAACAAGGTAAGTGATTACTTTCTGAGCATTTAATTTTATTTTATTTATTTATTTTAATTATGCTATTTGAGCCTTACATATTGGGCGTTAGCTTACGGGGTTTTTTCTCCCCTACATTTAATTTCTGCAAGAGATCAAGCTTAAATGTTGATGTTGGTGCAGTGGACATCGTGGTGGTTCATCGCGACTTAGAGATTGCACATGGTATGGACTGAGTTATCTTAGTGATTTTGATGTAGGTTAGTTTGGATTTGTATGATGTTGAGTTAGCAGCCACTTGAGTATGTTGACATTGGATTTTAGTTGATGTTGGATTTCATACTATAGTCCTTTTATTTTAATTAAAAACTTTCACACTAAAGAGTTTTATATTTTATTTTAAATTATGCATATTTTTTTAATATTGACCAAGGATCATAAGTCAAGTCAAAGTAAGTCTAAGTAACGTCCCAAGAGCCGTCCAAATATGCAATTGGAGCGAGCTTTTGAAGCATTACAAGTATTGTTGGAACTTAGCATTTTAAGAGAGGATAGGCTATCTGAGCCTTATGGATGTAGTCAGAATATCTTTTAGCTATTAATATGAAATTTTCTAACAAGAAAGAAACATATAATATTTTAATAAAGGTTGAGACACGGTTGGTTTACTGTTGAGTTATCCCATGACAAATAGCTTGGTATTGTCCTACTTGAGATTTGCAATTGAACTCCTTTTGTGACATTTCCAATTTCGAAGAAGGTGGATCCACATTTGAAAAATGTAGATTCACATTAGAAGTCACTTTGGACGTTGTTCCAATTTGACTTCCAATGGAGAGGATAAATGTAATGCCTTCAAAAGCACACCTGCCGGACATTTACAGACACTATGGACTTACTATTTTGACTTTACTTTTGGACAATTGACTAGTCAACATAATGAACATGTTATTATGGAAGCTAATACTTAAATCATAGTTATGACATATACCATGTGCATGTCCTTTTATCATGAACACCTTTATGCCGTTGTTGTCTCATCACCATATATTTAGATCAATTTACCGGTAAGATCAGATGTAGGGGAGACAATTCTTTCATTAGCGATGAAGCTCAAAGAGAATTGGGAAAGACATATGTTAAAATATAATAAGGAAAAATGGCTTTATGATCAATAAATTTAATTTACCTTCTTGCCTTCTTATTGCTTTGCTTATTTTTCTTACAATATCATTACTATTTCGTTGTAGGAACCTCAATTTCGTTATGAACACTAGATCCTTCCTAAATTCATTTCCCCTAGAGTTGGTCCCACCGAAATCGATGATTCTTGGATTACTTCAAGTCCAATTCCTTTCTGTCATCATTATCGATCCATTAGTGGAAGTAATATCAATTTCATCTATCTAATTATGTCCATAATCTTCTTTGTTCAATATATTCAAGCCACCATTTAAATTAGGACCATCTTAATTGTTCTCTATTTATCTGGTCCCAAATTATTCAATCAATAACAATCAATAGTGAGTATTTACTAATCATGAAGGTCATTGGTTCTAATTCCGACATTATTAAGGTTAGCTAGGTTTGGGGTCTCTATCTGACCAATACTAATCCCGGAAGGAATCCGTAGTCTCCAAAGAAACTGGTCATTAACTTCATATTTCACAAATAAATTCAATCACATGCATTATCCATTTTAAACCCGATTACCATTGGACACAATCTCTTTTCTAGATTTTGACTCGTACAATCATCATTAAATCAAGCAACAAAATAAATCAATAAATATAACAAAACACAATTATAGGGGGATTCATGTTTATCAACTTTGCATGAGGAACATGTCCCGCATCGGAATAGGACATGGTACGTTTTCCACATGGTTTAAATGCATGGTCCATATTTGACTCGACATGGCCCCTGTTGGGATGAGACACGATCCATGCCATACTAACTTTGGTTCAAATTGACATGACCAATTCAGGTTGACCCAATTTGTATTTTGTTACGTGTTCTTGGTTCATGTCAAGACTGGCCGAGCAATGCGATCTATTTCTTGGGAGCTGACCCATTAGTTTTGGCTCAAACGATGTCGAAGAACACTTCTTGCATTGATTGTCAACACGGCCTGTGTCGGGAAGCGATATGACCTATCTTAGGTTTCATTTTTTAGTTCTCCTATTGCACCATTTCCTAATTCAGGGAACACGACTCATGTCGAGATAACATGGTCCATTGTTAGGGTTTTTCTTCGGCATCGTCTTTTCTCTGCCAAACACGATCCTTGTCAAGAGGCAATGCGATCTGTGTTTCTAAGCTTCGTCGTCATCCGAAAAAAAACATGACCCACATTGGGAAGATGTAGCCTCGCTCGTACAGTGAACATTGAACGAGGTCTGCATCCAGTCTTCCCGAATATTGATGTTGGCGCAGTTTCATTTTCATTTCAATATTAGGATATATTATTATTAATGATTAACTAGAGTAATCATTATTCATATAAATTCTATATATTATCTTATACATATGATACACCCTATAGTTTGATCCTCCTTGTTACATACCTTGATTTATCGTTAAACTTTCATGCCCTAGATCATTCATCTCGCTCCTCTCCCCCACCCGCGATGATCATTCCTCTTCCTCCTCCTTGACGAACCTTATTCTTATCCTCTCTCCTCCATGATGATGTGACGCCGTGAAGAGAGAAAGAAACGAAGGAGAGAGATAGATAAAGAGAGAGAGGAAGGAAAAAATAATTGTGAGAAGAGAGGAGGAGTTGTATATAAGAAAGTAATTCTTTTTCGTAACATAATTATCTTCAATTTTATAGAGTTATTTTTTTTATACCACTCAAACTATAGCTTATTTTTGCATCTAACCTCAAATTATAAACCTACAAGTTTTGATTCCTAAATTTATTTACATTTTACAAAAAAGGTCATCGTTAGGTTTTTTTTTGTTAAATATAATTTATTTAATTTATTAAATTACTTTTCTACGCTCCTCGCCTCCTCACTTGACGTACCATTTCAATTCATTCAAGACGAGGTCTCGGAGTCCTTGGTGGATGAGGACCCAGAGGATGTGAGGATTACCGCCATCACTTAGTACTTCTCCACCTCGACGCTAGGTCTCCTTCACCTACGATGCCAAGGCATGCTTTGAGGAGCTCGAGCAGTTTACAGAAGAACCTTCTGCTACGACAATAAGAAATTTGCCAACCACAAAAGCACCAACGCCCTTTGTGTGTGTAGATGATATTTCTGCAATTTTTCGTAGCATGTTAATTAAGTGTAGAAGAAGTAACATATGCACATTTACCCACGTGCAGATGACTCTTCACTTCATCATTCGTGAGCTCATCTACCTTCATTAGCTCTTTGATTTGCTTAGGAATGGCCACTGCATGAAGAACACCTACAATTAGAACGAGAAAGTTGGAAACTTTATACAAGGTTTATTTTATATTTACAAAAAAAAATTATAGTTTTGTTGAGAAAGAGTCAATATTTTGATCGAACATTGGGCGGCACCTAGTTGTTGGAGAGCAAGGACGAATCTACGATATAGCTCTGACGACCAGCAACTATCGGCCTTTCTTGAAGACGATTGTTGGGTCTGCAACCAACATTTCGAAAATGGTTTAATTACAAAAGTTCATGCCTATGTTCTATAAGTAAACACTCTTATTTTATAGAAAAATTGAAGAAAACACTAAAAAATAAAACAAACAAATTTTCAAAGTATTTTTTTTACAGTTTTTGAAAAAATCCTAAAAAAAAAAGAAAACTAAATCGTAGAGTCACTTTGGGCAATTTTTCTATATGCACACTTATCCTTTTATTTTAGAGTGATATTTCAAATTTTTTAACCTCCTATTTCAAAGCATTCACATTTTCGAAAAACGTATATTCACTACTTTGTATGAAGAGGATAAACCCGTAGAAATATCTGAATAATTTGGATGACGTTAATCTCTAGAAACCATAAGTTGGAGGATTATATTGTAAGCTTAAAACTTGAAGTGTGTAAAATTTGAGTGGAAGATTAAAAGTAGCGTTTTATACATCATGTTTATTTTTTTCGTCTCTTCTGTAATCGATCTTATTTTTTTCTTTTTGGATTTGTTGCTTAGATTTTACTATCTTTTCGTTGTGGTGATTGTTTTTTTTCATATAATTTCTTGAATAATTCTATTGTGAATCATCTTAGAACTGAGCATGTCAAAGTTCAAACAAAGCATATTAATTCTCTGCAGTTCATTCCTCCTATGTGCTCCTTAGCGCAGTGGAACGTTCGAAGAAAAGAGGACCAATCAACCACCTGATTTGTCACCATCGTTTGCTAAGGATGTTGACACGAGTTGGAGTCCGATGGAGATGCAGAGATACTATCCGCGTCAGAGTCCGATGACCACGATGAAGGAGATGACGATGTTGGAGAGATATTTCCGATATTGGACGAATTGGAGTAGGATGATGCTCGCGATGAGAAACAAACTAGAAAAGTAATTTTTTTATTCATCTTTTTATTTTAGTTAGTATATTTAATTATCTATTATCTATTCCGGTGTCTCCAGCTTTGAAGATTTAGAATCGAGGTTTGAATTGCTAATGTTGTACGAATTGGAGTCTATAAGGGAGCGGAAGACATAGTGGATGGTGAAGAAGAAAAGTATTTTTTTGATACATTAGACTTATCTTTTTATTTTATTTTAATTTAGTATATTTAGTTATCTATTCTTTATTCTCGTCCAGTTTTGAAGATCTAGAGTTGGGGCCTCAGTATTCTAAAGATGCACATGTAGACTACAAAGAAGAAAATTATTTTCTTTCATAACACATTTATCTTCTAATTTTATAATATTATTTCAGTTATATGTTTTTTTTTATTTCTATAAAGTTTCTACATTTGAAGCGACTGATGACTGACTTTGGAAGTGGCTTTGGACAAGACAATTTGGACATTTTGAGAATTGAGGAGGAAGCCATAGGATTATCCAAGGGAGTGAAGGTGATTCGTTGCTCTTTTTCTTGTCTTCTAATTAGCTGTATCTTAGTTTGTCCAAGCTTAATTGACTTATCAAGTTCCTATTTGAAACTTATCATTTTTAAATAATGAAACTTCAAGCACAAAGTAAGGTAATGAATATACAAAATATAAATACTAGTATGTATTCATTATCAAACAAAAAAATAAAAAGTTTAAGAACGTTCAATAGTTATTCTCGGTTGCTATAGTGATTTCATGATTTGCTATGGTACTCTGGCGTTACAGTAAATTAAGAATTTCTCACAATAGGACATTCTAAGTAATCTCAACAATAGTAAGACAATTTTTTAACTAATATTTCCTATAGTCATTGCATTGTATGAGAGTTCCATTCAAGTCAATGTTTAATGACAACACATCTAGTTAGTCTCAGTTATAGTTATGACAGCGTGCTTTTATAACTAACATGCTGGAGAACAGATTTAACCAATCATCCTCCCACGTGACCCAATCCGTACAATTGAATATAAATGCATGTAAGCAACTAATGAACACTTGGTGTTTAACACTACATGTCATGCAATTATGTGCAATTAAAGTTCAAATTTCTATCTGGGACTTTATTTTTCAAACACATTCTTATAAGTAACCAAACAAACTACAGAGTGGACCCTTACATTATGATAAATAAATATTAAACTAAGAGTATTTTCAGTTTGTGTTTAAAATATTTGATTCTCAGTTTTTAAAAGATTTCTTTTTGGACGCATACTAGCATGCATCTACTCTATAAACACATAATCTCCTTTGGTTTTGGCAGTACTGCTCATGCATAGGATTTATATATTATTATTTTTTCATCTATTACATTGACTTTTACAAATGTGTTTTGGTTTTAAATATCTAGGCATCTATGATTATAATGACAACAACTAATGCTTACCGATTAAAGTTAGCAGTAATATAGGTGAATAATCATTATTTGTATTTAACTTCAAACAACATTATTATTAAGTAAGCTTGACTCACATATACTAAGGTGAGAGTTCAGGCCCCTATAAACTCCAGTAATTAACTTATCAATGTTCATCCTATATCACCCTGCCCACGATATATTATTCACATAATGTAGACTAAACCAATGTATATGACTCATAGCCTTGCCATCATATGTTCTCTGCATTATTTCAATAAATTGAAGCAATAACATAATTTCCTTACCTTAAATTAGTTCGAATCAATGGATGGTCGTCGATAAAAGCAGAGACACCAATTGCGAGTAAGGGACACCTATAAGCTGATTTCAAATCACATTATATTTAGAAAATAACTTCATCTCCTCTATGAATCTAATCAATCAACAACAGGCTTACTTCTAATGTAACGGCGATGAATGATATAATGAGTTCCGATGAATTCTCAAAATCAACCGGTCACTAAATCAGCATCAAAACTCATTTAAGACTAACTCTTAACTTCCTGAAGATATCAAATATGAATCAAGTACTTACCAGCCAAAAATTCGAGGAAGCTCTGATGAATCAAAGATTAATAGCGAGGTTCACTTGTGGCTCCTCTCTTCTGATCAATCTTTACAGAAAACTAAAAAAAAAACTCGATACCTACACAATTGTCTTCAACAAGGGCTTGTTCATGGTATCCTCGGGAATTTGTCAGAGCTCCTACGATACTCAACTCTGGCGATGGCTTCTAGAGGGTGTGTGTAACGCCCCTAAAATCAGATCTTGTCACCTGACAATAATCTTGACTTTGGAGACGCCACCACATCATATCATTATCTTTGGTTTGATCATTTGACTGGTCAACCTCAAGGCCACATCAGATAACAATAATAATATAAACTAAAATATCTTTTTCCAACATAAGACTAATAATTCAATACATAATTCCAATACGAACATACATCAATAATTAAATTAAATAAACTCCAAATGACTCTAAATAAGGTTCATCTCTAACAAATGAACAGCAGGACTCAACCAGGATCCTAATCCATATGCAAAGCAGACCACTACGAGCTGCATCACCATCAGCACCATCATCAGTACCTATCAAAGATCAAAACCACATGTCGAATTGAATTCGCAGGGGTAGAACCCGAGAGTTGTGACACTCAGTATGTAAAGATCAAGTAGGAGAAAATAATAATCCGGGGTCAGTGAAATAGTAATCATGCAAGGCTTCAGTATTTAACAGTTCTTTCTTACTTCTCAGTAGCAGTAACATCTTTACAGTTCATCAGTACTTTTTATCATTTATCTTGGTGACATCTTTTAATTCAGTCAGTCATGAGCAATTTACAAGACATGAAGATTTACGGCGATCCGTCGTCATAATGGCAGCTAAGCCATGGGGTCAATCCTAGACCCATCAGTAAGTCTTCATCAGTAGTCCTAAAGGACTCAGTTGAACCATAAGAAGTCAACAATACTTCACAAAGAATTGATTGTTGATTCTTAAGGAACCATCAGTAACA
>LTAE01000542.1:67111-79666 GCA_001647135.1 Pontederia paniculata
AACACGGTCAGTTTTGCTCCAGCGTGATCATTAGGTTCATTATTATATTCGGGAAATTATCTCCGCACGCATAACAGGGAACGCGGCCGTTTTAGGGCACACGACGCGTCAGGGTGACGCGTCCGGCGTGCGCGACGCGTCAGGGTGACGCGTCCGGCGTGCGCGACGCGTCAGGGTGACGCGTCCGGCGTGCGCGACGCGTCAGGGTGACGCTATGCACTCTCCAGGGAACTCCGACCGTGTTGATCAACACGGTCGGCTGTTGATCCAATCCGTCCGACGTATCTCACGCCGACATCGCGACATGGGTCGTGTTAGGTTAACACAGTCCGAGTCCGGTGATGAAGTTATACAAATCCGACGAACTCTTCCATTAAATCAAGTTAATATATTCCAATCTACCGAAAACCTTCATTAATTTTCATAAATCATCAATTAAGACTTGAAAATCGTATCCTCATAAAGAGTTTGAGTCGTTGTTAAACTATTTTTCTTTCGTAATTGGACTTTTAGTCCGATTCGTTCGACGTAGCCCAACACGGCCCGCTTTGTCCAACTCGGCCCGTGTTGTGACCACGGTCAGTCAATCTTGGGCCAGCCCATCCAACTCGGGTCGTTTCGGTAACACGGCCCAGGCAACTCGGGTCGTTTTGGTCGGGTATTGCAGTGTGGGTGGAGGTGTTGGATTGGAGCACCTTTGTTCCCTCTCTGTTGTGTGCGATAGGGAAAAAAAAGAAGAGATGAGGTTTCTCTCTATTTGTTTTTCCTACAATATGTTCAATGATTTATTTTTTTTCTTAAATAAGATCAACACTTCACAATACTACGATAAATCAATTACAGTCACATTAAATGTTTGCTAAGTTTACAGTCTAATTGCGGATGTACATACAATAACTCTTCTAAATGTGATTCAATCAAATTCACAATTAATACTAGAAGTACAATATAATCATCAATACATAATATGTTATTATTTAATAATAGTAATAAATCATTATTACTATTAAAATAGGTAACTCATGCTTTCCTAATTAATGCTAATTAGCAATAATCAATACTATATACTAAGCAATATTCAACTAGTGACTATGTATTAATTATTTCTAATCATCACTTACAATTAATAATTATCTATATATTAAATAAATAAATAAATATAAAAAGGCTGATATGGCTCCTCATTGCGCCATTGAAACCCATATTGTAAGTCGAGCCCATAGCGGACTCACGTATGTTACAATATGCTTGTAACATGTTATCTCCCTCCATAGCGTGCATCTTTGGTACATTATGATTTAATCTTAGTGGAGTCTTCATCTTATAATTTTTATATTTAATAAATACAATCATATGAATCTTTAATTAGTATCGTTTATGAACCGTAATAGATCCCCACCATATACCTTTATCTCATTTCCTTCTTCTTATGTAGCGATCCATAATTGTAATGTAGTGTTCTCTTTTTATCAATTTATCATCAACTTGGCATTCGTAAATCTCGACAATAAAGATAATAATAATAATTTAGATTTATCATAAAATAATAATTCTAACTCAAGGTTGATACTAACTCTATACTTGATAACTCGAATGACATTGGATATAAAAAAAATCATAAACTAAAGTACAAAAAGTAGAATTCGTAAACCCAAAGTACATGATTCGTACTTAAATGAGACCAATTTTATTTGAAACTAGACCATATTATGTTTAATCCTTATAAAACTCACATTTTATCACTTATCACATAGTTCTAAAGGAATTCATAGGTCAAATATATGATCTGGTTCACTTCCGAAAATAGATGAACTGAATGTTGTTGATTGTATAATGTATCACTTTTAATATACACATCCTATTTCTATAATTCTAATTTTAGATGAAAGAATATTTGTCAAGGTTCAATTAGAATTTATATTACTAAACATTAATCCCAGAAAATCCTACAATTGGATCTACTTGGTTTCATTTTCAGAACCTTGGTAGCTTAAGAGGTTAGATTGGAACATTTATGTGTTTATCCATATAACTTCATTTTGTTTCTAATTCCAATTGGTTTGGAAGCTAGCTTAGGTGACTTTGTAGTAAAAAAAAATCATAATTTTACTTTATAAATATAAGTTATTGTATAATTTACAACTAAGCTACGCTGTTGTCCAGGACAGCAAAATAGGTTCTTACCTTTTTGTTCATAACTCACTAATACATATTATTAGACAAATGTTTCTTTTTTCAGCAAAATAGGTTCTTACCTTTTTGTTCATAGCTCACTAATACATATTATTAGACAAATCTTTCTTCTCTAGAAACTACACTTAAAAGGCTATTCCATATAGATTTCAGAATTTTTGAGACAACATAACAAAATTAATTAATAAAGTTAAAGCTTTAGTAGTAAAGTAGTAATCGTAAACTGTTATGTAACAAACTTAATTAAGTGCATTTATGTATTTGCATAAACAATATTTCCTTTTAACTTAATGAGATGCCCAAAGAAGAGAAATATGGTTGATGACGTTTAAAATGTCAATCAGTTAATAATTTTATTTTCCAATATGTATGTGCTTACTTAAAACTTAGTTTATGCATACAATCATAAAAAAAATATTTTCCAATATAGGCCTATTAACTCTTAGATGAAAAAAAGATTGAATATTTAAATTTCTCACAACAATAATAATAAAACTATAATTGAGATATTTTCAGGTTGAAACGAGATTTTTTTTTCATATTCGAAACAACGTTACATAATACAACAAGGCCAAATATTATGAAATTTGCCATTTGGCCCAAAAGATATGAGTTTGGGCCAAATCATTTATTTCCTTATTTGGGCCGCTTCACGTAGTCGTTCGGCCATTTCCTTCTTCATCTGTCTCCTTCCCAAAGAAAAAAAAACCTCACAAAAGGGGCCAAAACCCCCAGCCAAAACCCTACTATCCACTTCAATTACCGGCGCCGTCGCGGCGATCGCCGGAGGTAGAAGCCGGTTGCTAGAGTAATTCTCCGCCGGTGCCCCTGCGATTTCTTCATAGTTGTTGCGTCAACACGGAAGTTGGAAGGCCACTATCCGCTCAGATGCCGGCGCCGGAGCCGGCGATGTCGAGAGCCCTCGCGTTCTCTGCTTCCTCGTCCAGAAAAGGTACCGGAACTATCGCGATAGATGTTGATTGGATCGTCCCCTTCACTGGTTCTTTTGCGTCGTTTGTTTCGGTTTTGGTGTTGGACAGAGGAAAAATGGATATATATTTTTTGTATGCGTGTTTTGCAGTATTCGTTAGCATATCGGGTTCGCTGCAAAGAAATAGCATCAAAAGGCGTGGAAGATCATCTACTGCATCTTTCCCTTCTGCTTCACTTAGGCCGGAAAAAGGAAAGCGGCCATCGAAACAAGAAAAGGTTGCCTTAGTGAAGTCCTTTGTTGACAAGTAAGATTAGCATTCAAATTCATTTTAGTATGTATTTGAATCGCATGTTAGCCAGAATCCTGTCAAGTATTTCGAAACATTCAACGATCTTTTAGTGAAATCATACCTTTTTTCTCTCTTTTAGGAGTATCTTATGAGTTTGTTAGGTTCTGTCAGCTAAATATAATAGTACTATCAGATTATACAAATGATATCCAAAGATAAAATTATGATTTTTTTTTCTTAAAGGAATGATAGTCTTAAGTTGAGCCCATTTGTTTTCTTTATGACTTTTTTTAGAGACTGGATCAACATTTTAGATTTTGCTGAGATAGTGTTTCGTGTATCGATTGAAGCTGGAAGGAAGCCACATATCAAAAATTCAGTGTGCAGCATTGAAACCTTAACATAAATAAAGAAATGTTTGGGTACATAGAATGATACAAATATAAAAGAGTGCTATGTCTTCACTTGATAATCATTTATATTAAAATATATCATGTCCATACTAATGTAGCCTGAATGCAAAGATGTAAGCTAAAGAATTATTTTGAGAATATGAAATCGTCAAGAATTAATATTTGTACACATGGATGACCAGCAAAAGTTCTTAGTCATCTTTTACCCTTCAACAAGAAAGAACGTTCAAGTGATGATAAGTCAGGTACTGATGTCATCTAGGGACGCGTTTGGATTTGGGCGAGTTCTTTTATCAGGTATTACATATCCTATTTTGGAAATGATGAAAAAATCAAGTTTTTTTTAAAAAAAGATTTGAATTGTGAAATATTTCTCATACTCTTAGTTGTGCCAGGTCTTGTTTGGACATATAAGAAATTAAAAGAGAACCTCCAAGAAAAACCTAAAAGAGTCACTCCAAGAAAAAAGGAAATTCAAAGAGGAACTAACATCCTCTGGTTGGGTTTTGATACTGTATCCCTTAGTAATGCGTACAGGTCTTTTTGGATTTAGATAAGTTAAACAACATAGGAGTTCTACATCAGGCTTGGTACACATACCACATGAGAAGACGGTGTGCTACACCTCTAGCATTCCTTTATTGTTAGTGAATGGTGACAGACACCGACAATTTTTGGCATACAATAGTTATTTTGGGAATTTTGTATAGTTTTTGGCACACATATTCGTGCCCTTTTTATTTTAGTTGGTTCCTTTGACCTCTCGAAAAAAACTTAACATAATTTATTTACCTCTTAGAAAAAGTTAAACATAAGTTAATATAGTTTTTGGAAACATTTATAAACAACTAATTTAATAAAATGGATGGCTGCTCAAGGTAACCATCCTTTGCTTCTCAAAAAAAAGTTAATATAGTTTTTCTGAGGAAAATAAGTTCATATTTTTTTTATGATAATAAGTTAATGTAGTTGGGCACGCATGTACTGCAAGTTGTTGCAAATTGGTTGCCGCCTAAAAAAATTGTCTATTGGGTTCAGGTTCAATCAGGATTGTGCCATTAAGTTAATGGGCCGAAATCTATCTTTGTTCTTTAGGTTGGCATCATAGGCCATATGTTCAACTTTTTATATGAAGTGTTGAGCAGCCATGCCAAATGTGTGAAAATGTAAATTCAACAAGTATCGTCCTTCTTTGGGTTCTGTTATGACATGGCTCTGAGTATCATTATCATCTGTAATGTTCCCAATGTGTCATTTCTATTATCCAATGTTGTTCATCGTCTACAGATTTTGGTTTACATCGCTCTTTTTTATGGTGCATCTGGCTCAGATTTTCACATCCCTCTTTTAGCCCAATGTTCCATAGGTTGCTTCTAGCATAAAGTGCTTTGTATGACTGAGCAGCTCATCAGTCCCCCTCTCCTTCTCTTTTTCACTATACTGAAAATGCGAATAAGTTGTTTCATGCATGCCTTTTTGCTTTCTTCCATTTTTGGTATATTTAAACTGCATTTTATTGTGTCTGATTATTGATATAACTTCAGGTATAGAGCCTCAAATGCAGGAAAATTTCCTACTGTTTCTCTTGTCCGACAGGAGATTGGTGGGTCTTACTACGTTCTTAGACAGATTGTTCAGGAGATGGAGTACAACCATAAATTCTCTCCAAGTATGAATGAGACACTTCAAATGGACAAAGTAGAAGGAATCAAGGACCAAAGTTTTGAGCAATTTCAAATGCCAAAAGTAGAAGAACATGGTGCCCAAAGTCATGAGCCATTTCAAACTGCAGTAGTAAATGATCAAAGCTCCAATGTAGAAGTAGAGGTCAGAAACTAAAGTTTTAATTTCAAAGAAGAGACTATAAAATTCAATGGAGATCTTCCTTCAAACAAATCTATGGATCATATCCTAAGATCCATTGTCTAAGTATGATATTAACATGTATGTCATTTACGAGTAACAAGATCGAGGTGAATACCAATTAACTCAACTAGGTCAGTTGAATGAAAAATGAAAGATCTGAAATATTAGAATATATAATCTTGCATATGATGTTGAACACAAGTTACACATATCACAAAGCACATCTTTAATTGTTACAAAACTAAGGTCCTTTCGAAGTATTTTTCATGTGAGCTTTTCATTTATTTATAATGTGTAGACATAACTGTACTATGCATTTGCTACAGGGTGAACATAAACATACATCGAAATCAGAAGTAGATGAAGCTTTTTGGCATCCTTCAGGGAAAAATGTTAGCAGAACAATAGAGGATACCATTGTTGAACATTCAAGAGATAGACAATCAGCAAATACTATTACTTCAGACATAGATGAAAACCAAAGGTAAGATTTGCCATCAAGTAGCTAGTGCTCTTAGATCTGTCTTTCACAGATCACTGCTATCTCTAAATTCTATGGTGATTTGCCATCAAGTAGCTAGTGCTCTTATAGCCTTTCGAGTTTTGACGGCCTCTATAAGAAATGATAAATTCTGCAGTACGCTTCTGCATTTATATATTCATATGAACATCCATGCTTCATATTTTAGTGCACTTATTGGACAACCATTTCTTGAACGCTTAATAAAGGTTTTTGTCCTATAAAATCTAAAGTGATTAATGCTGACAACTCCCATCATCTAATGTGTTCTGTAATTGCAGAAATAGAGTCTCTGAAGCAGTAATGACTACTGCTTATGTCAATCAGGAGGAAGTTGTATCAGAAGCGGCAAGCAGCCAGGAAATAGTTTTTCCGGGCAAGACTGAGGTTGTTCAATTCATGAAAACGGAAGCCAGTGACCAAAACTTTGACTCAAAAAATGAGCATGCTATGTGTGATGGAGATGAAATCTTGAAATCTGATGTCAAAACCGAAGTAAGATATGAAATGGATGACAATTTCACTTCACAAAAATATTATGCCAATTTAAGTCAACAGAATAGCACCTTTCTACTTCCTAATTAGTAATTAACGAGGTTATTTGTGTTACAAGGTTATTGTTTTGGAATCATGTTTACATCAGATGTCTTTTTCAAGTTGAAATAAAGTTTCAAATATTTGCTTTTCCATGTATTATATACCATTACTAAGCTGTGCACATCATGCAGGACAAGCCTACAGTTAATTTGAGGTCAGGAATACAAGACACTTCAGAATATTCTTCAAGACAAACTGTTGACAATATGCTAGAGAATAATAATCCCAATCATCCACCGGATAAGCATGGACTTGGAAGCAGTGGTCAGACAACAAATGACATGATCCCTGATATAGCTGAACAAAAAGGGTAAAATTTACCATCAAAATTCAACATTGTTTATTTATTTAATTCATGTTCCACCTAAAATTATTTGGTCATTGTTGATGATGAGAACAGGTTATGTTATCTTCTTTTATTGATCTGAAATCACTATGCAGTTCGTGGATGCCCCGCCAGAGTTCTATCCCATGAAAACTTCTGTTTGTTATATTTGTTCCGTTAAAGATGTGATCAACTGCCATTTCTTCATGACCACTTACCACTATATGGAAAAATTGTACATATCTCTTGAAAGTAGGAGTTATGCTTGCATAACCAAGTGTAAGGTAGTCTTTGAAATATGATCCAAGATTCCAAATCTTGTCCTGGGAATTTGCTTCCATTTTATACTTCTATATAGCTGATTTTGTTTCCTATCATGTATTGGAATGACTAACCCATCATTGTGTCAGTGCATGCCTTTCAACAATCTTTATTTTTTGGTGCAGCGAGCATCATAGAAAAGATCAGGATGAAGGATCATCCAGGACATCAAGCCTGTGGAGGAACTTGAAATCCTTCACTGATGGGATATTTGGGTTCTGGAAGAAACTGTAGATTTAAAAAGAATGCAGTCTGCCTTTAAAAGGCGTCATAGATGAGCTGCCCCTTATTACAGCGTGTTTAAAGTCAGGTCTTGGTGTAATGCCAATTTGTATTTTTTTATGGCTTCATTTTTGTAGAGCAGTTGTCCACCGGACATTTTTTGGTGAATGGTAAATTTAATTATGAACTGTGAACAACTGTTTCAAAATCTTGCTTCCTTCCCCTTGGCTTACATCTCAAAATAATACAATGTTAGCAAATTTGCCCCAGAATATTGTAACCTAAGCAAGTCTTTTTTTTTCTGCCATGACAAGTGATGTATCAGAACTTCGGCCAACCTTTTGCAGTTGTATTTCCTTGAAAAAGAATGGGGGCGAAGTCCAAGCTTTTCTCTTCTTTACTTGCTTTCAAATATTTAAGGTTATTATTAACATTTGTAATTTATTCCCGTTATTAATGTCGGTCTCCTTTTTTATATTCGAACGATGGATAAAGATATATTTGAAGACAATTTATTATTTGCACTCGAATGTTTCTTTCTAGATTTTGTTGTAATCAAGGAATATTATTTGCACACGATGTTTCTTCAGATATTTTTGTAATCAATGAAGTCTAATAAGCAAAGTTCCTGTAATGGGAAATCAGTAAACTTCATTATTTTTCTGACATAAACAAGACAAAATGAGTTAATTTCACTTTGCATTTCTGAATTACCATGTAGTTTAAATTTTCGTTTTGCACTTTGAAGCTTTCAGAAGCTTTTTCATACACTATGGCCAATTACATCTAACAATGATGTTTTTGTCTCTCTTAGATGGAGCAAAAGTTTTCTCCAAGATGGAGCACAAGGGGCGCTTCTACCCCATCTCCAATAGGCGATGGTGATCAGGCACAGGGGCAGTAGTCCCTCTACTTCCATCTCTGTCTAGGGTGGCGCCCCTTTTAGAATGATTTGAACTTACACACGCTTTAGAACTGATTTTAGAATGACTCGAACTTACACACATGCCTCAATTCTTAAGACATCCTTAATTATGAGTCCAACGTTAAATTTTGATAGTGAAATACAATGCCTCGAAGATGACCACACTACGTGCCTAGATCGATATCTCATAAGTGCTCGAGGCGAACCTCGGGTTTGATACAACATAAACTTTATAGAAATATATAACAAACAGTAATGAAAGGCTTATTAAGATTGAGATATTTAACAATATTAACAAAACTATTAATCATAATTAATAAACAACATAATTATAAACTTGACATGATCATTAAATAAGACGAACCTTGTCGACAAGGCAACAACAACTTAAACAAACTTACATAAACTTAAACAAACTTAAACAACAACTTAAACAAACTTACATAAACTTGCCCGAAAGGCATCGTTAATCATAATAAAACAAAAAGACTTAACATAATATAACTTTAAAACATTTCAAATATTCGCCCATGTTCCTATGTCCATCAGCTGCAGCTGCACCGTCATCTTAAATATAACCATCTTTTTAGTTCATTTCCATTCGTTATGAGCAATCTATTCTATTAGACATTAAAATATGTAAAGATTGAAGCCTGGAATGATCAACATCATTTGTATATGACATCTCGCTTATTCAAGCAATCCATCTTACTAGACAATAAAATATGTAAAGGTTAAAGCATGGAATAATCAATTTAATACTTATCATGTGACCTTTCTTGGAAATTAGGCTTCTAACTTGAAAATAACTATTAACACGATCATATTTTCTTTTATTATCATTGAGAGTCATTATATCCACTACCTTATTTAAGCTTATCAAATCAACGATGCACTTTGCAACTCCACCTCTCTCCTCCCCTTTTGTAGCTTGGGGAACTTAATAATTGAAAGTGCTTGCAAGAGGCATGTATTGATTTAGTCCTGCTTATCAAGTTACTAGGAATATGCACACATTTTTTGTAAAAGCATGTAGGCCAAAGTCCAAAGAGGACAATATCTTGTGCAAGTGGAAGGATGTTATGTTAGGTTCCATAGCAACTTCGTGTTGTCTTTGTGCCATGGTGGGAGAACACTCAACAAGGACTTGAGTCCTTAAATGAGAAAGAATACAAAAGACATGTCTTAAATTAGTCTCACTTGAACAAGTCATGAGAGACATGCTAAATATAAATAGGAATATGTCTTCAACTTGACAATACACATTTTTTACTAACATCATGCGGGCCAAGGTCCAAAGTGAACAAAATCCAATGCAAGTGCAAGGAAGTTAGGATGCTCACCCGAATGAAACTATAAAACCCTCAAACTTTGAGTGTGTCAATAACTTTCTTAATCAAACCTTACAATCTTGGTAGCCTTCCATCAATGGCGAGCGCCATGCACAAATTGGTGGGTTGCCAATTACACCTTCTCTTCATTCGGACAATGAATCATGTCACATATGTTATTAATGGAGTCCAACCATGCATCCGCCTTTTCCGGGTTCAGTTCTCCATTGAAACGAGGAGGATCCAAGTCCAAGAACTTCCACATCATACTTTGCCCTGAATTCCTCCCCAAAGCTTGAGTCATCCTCATCAAGCTTCCAATAAGTGTAACTTGACCATCATCGATGCCACGTCTAGCACCCCTTCGATTAGCCATAGTTCTACAATCACAATCAACCATAATGTAAATGGTTACAACTAGAGAATCTTACCCAAGTGTACTTATAATCTTTGGCAGTTGCTGGTGAAAGTTACACAAAATTTTAAACTTAGACAATCTATCTAGACCATAAGAGAATTAAGTCAATTTAGATCCAACATTTGGCTCTGATACCTAAATTGTAATTCTCCCAAATCACCACAACCTTATCCAATAAGGGGAATGACTTAAGTGTGCTAAATATAGGATTTTATATACTATGATAATCAAATATCATGCAACGAAAACATAACAATTATATATCAATTACTATTCTAACAACGAAAGCAAATAAGCATTTAAACATATAACAATTTAAAGAGATGAAAACCATAAACTCACAACGAAAATGTTAATCCAACATAAATGACTCAATATCCGAGTAACAACACTAATCTATGGTGGTCCTCAATATAAAGGTCACATAATACATCAATAGATAACACAAGTTCATGATAACAAGCTCATAGGCAACATAGTCTTCAAACTAAAATCCAACAACATAAACATAAGATAAATGACCGATATCCTAACACATGTGCAATCATCTGCACGAGCAAGCCACTACCAATGGTCCTTCTGAATCACCTGCATGGATCTAGAGTACGGGGAAAAATTTTTGGATTAGAGTATGTAGAGTACGAAATCATTCCACGAGGGATGACACAATCAAACACACAATATAAATATAACAAGTGTTTATAAAGCTCAATTAGGCTTATATTCAATTACAATTTTATCCATATCAATATCAATAATGATATGAACATCAATAGCATTAACATATATAAATGCTCGATATTCGATATTCAATAAGTTCATCCCCAATTCAATTCAATTAAGTCTTAAATTTATCATTTGACTTCATGTTCAATGTTTTAGTTTGATTCAATCAATCAATCAATCAATGAATCAAGTGGGTGGTTAATTCCAAATGCTTCGAAGGACTGATATGTACATCGTCCAATGAGGGTAACTAGGCCTAGATGATTATATGCACCTGGGTGGTTTCTCCAAAGATAGTCACATCGCCACATCTAGGGTCAATCAATCAATATACGGTCACTCTATCCGACAATCCGATGGAGCCAAATCTTTCTTTGATACCAATGTTAATCAATCAATACATCACTCATGGTTGCATGTTGTAATCTCATTTATGGCTTAGCATGCAATTCGGTACTAGGTTATAACACTCCATTTAAATATAAAAACTTTAATAATAAAATATGACATATATAAAAATCAATGACTTTCACGACCATTGAAAGGTCTTCACGACCCGTGAAATGGGTTTCACAACCTGTGAAATGGACTTCACGGTCGTGAGGATCATGTTCTCGTGGGCGTGAGACGATTCTCAAGGTCTCTACAGAGAGATGAACACTATATAACATTTTTTCATGACCCGTGACATGGTTTTCATGACCGTGACTTAAGGGTACTCACGAGAATGAACAATGCTTCATTATCACTATCAAGGTTGAGTTTTCTAGTCATGTTTTTTCACTACTTCACGAGCGTGAACTCAAGGATTCACGGGCATGAGAAAATTGAAACGGCCCAATAGAAATAAAGGCCCAAAAAAAAACAAAACCCTTCTTCCTTT
Organism: Pontederia paniculata; assembly: GCA_001647135.1. Taxonomy (NCBI): domain Eukaryota; kingdom Viridiplantae; phylum Streptophyta; class Magnoliopsida; order Commelinales; family Pontederiaceae; genus Pontederia; species Pontederia paniculata. Next base: position 79,075 of record LTAE01000542.1, read on the forward strand.
TTCCCTCTCTCCCTCTTTCTCCTCTCCGTAACTTTCTCCCCTTCGCACGACGCTGCAGCCACTTGCCAGGGCAGCATTGACGGCATCGATTTCGGCCGCCGTTCGACCATCGGAGGGTACGACATGGAAGGGCTCAGAGGTGAAGACGTGGAAGTAAGAATCGAGCACTCTCGTTGAGTGTTTGACGCTTGGCCGCGCTCACATCGCCGACGCACACACGAAAGGAAATCTGGCCATACGCGACGTGTTCTTAGTCGATTTGTCACCGGTAAGTGAGATTAGATCCCTAGTCAGTGTAGTTGATGAGTTCTTGAGGTTTGATTCGACGTTTTCACGCCATTTGTGTAGTGTCCGCCTCATCGTGTTCGCCGGACGTCGTGCACCGATTCACCGGACTGTTCTTCGAAGGGCGTGATCAATGGTGAGTAATTATAGCACTATACCCATAGATCTGCCTAGTTGATTTGATCTGCGTTTCATGTGTAGTAGATCCGATTTTCTCACCTCCTTACGTGTGTGATCGGAGCCGGGAGGGGCGACGAACACGCGACATTTCCATTTTATATTCGGTGAGCTTTTGCTTGATTAATCC
>LTAE01000543.1:0-30980 GCA_001647135.1 Pontederia paniculata
TATATATATATATATTTTAAAATATTTTAAAATTAATTATATCAATATAACACTATTTAAATACATATATGTATAATATAATATTTTTATAAAAAAATATTTATTTATGATTTTATTGTATATTTTCTTTTTTTTAAATATGTTTTTATTAAACTTTGGAAAATCGAGGTCCTCGTGGAGATTCGGGGATCCGCGGAGACGAGGGCGGGGAATTTAATTTTCCCTCCATGGGGATTCGGGGCGAGAGTGGGAACACGGGTGAGTCGAGGTAGGGGACATATTCTCCGCCCCGAAGAGGGGCGGGTGCCATCCGTAGGTGGATGTGATCTAAGCCGAAAAGAAGTGAAATTATTTAGAAATTTTCTCCTTGAGTTATGAACTAATTTATAAGAACAAATCTATTTTTTCAATTCTTATGGGGTGGATGCAATTCCACAGTTTATTGAGCTCGAAGAACAAGTGCTTTAAGATGTCAAGAAAATTGTATTGACTTAAAGTCTGATTATGGATTTTGTTTGTTTTTATATTTTTAAGTATTGTTATATCTTCATATTTTATGTGCTTAACACTCTTTGATTAATATAATTGAGTAAATATTTATAATATTATTATATACGAATTAACCATATCATATCATTACTCAAAATCCATTTTTTTCTCTAGTCGTCTATCTTAATTTTATGTAATGGAGTATGAAATTTGCACATTAGAAAAAAAATTGTATGCGTTAAACAGAGGCAAACAAAGAAAATAAGTCACTCATCATCAAATAGAGAAAAGAAAGGAATTCATTCATCGAATTGCTAAAACTATATGATTTTAACAACTTAAATTTGCATGTGTTTAAGGTCATTAACTTAACAACTATCATGCACATATTTTTGAGGAGAGAGAGAATGAACGGGTTGGAAAAGAAGACGATTAAAGCCAGAAGAAGTTTATATAATATCTTAATGTTAAATTTTTTTATAATTATTTTTTTCCATACTTTATATAATATTTTATATATTATAAAAAAGTTTACACTAAAGACAAGAAATAAAATAGTGTAAGAAGGAGTGACAATAAAGACACTCATAATTATATAATGTCAATGATAAAAAGTTGAAGGGTAAAATAGATAAAGAAAGAGTTGCATTAAAATTTTTGAAGCAACAATAAGAGCACCCGAAAGAATAGAAATATTTGGTTAAACAAAATGAATTTAAACTCTTTTTTAAACTTTTTGAACATTAATTTGTAAGTAATTTTTTATTATCTTGCTAGACAATACTAAAAGTATAAATAATCTTTGTGAACTACAAATACACATTATAATTTGGCAACATATAGGGGTTATAAGCAAAAAGATTAAAAAACTGATCAAACCTGACATATAATATATAGATTATTTCAAATTCGAGTTATCCGATTTTTGGATTTTAAAAAATTCACACGATGAGCCCGATGAAAAAGTTAAATAATTAGAATTACATAAATGTATGCATTTTTATTATATTTTAAATAGCTTCAATATATATAAAGTTACTCAATTAATATAAAAGGTATGTGGATAAATATTTAAAAAATATATAAACTATAAATAATAAGATTAAAACATAAATATGTTGTTGATGTAATTAATAAACAAAAAATATTTTTTAATATTGCAATAATTATAAAATTGATAAAAAGTATGGGTTCTAAACAAATCACTCGAAAAAGTAATGAGATTTTTTTAGTTTAAACTATAACCCAAAAAATAAAACAAAAGCATTTCGAATTATAATTTATGAGACGGGAAATGCTTTATCCTCCTATAACTTTAGCTTAAAAATTCTCCTAATACTCACATCTATTAAATGTTCTAAAAAGTTGATAATATTACACTCCATGCCATAGTGAGATAGTTAGATAGTTGATAAAATCTTAAACATTGATGATGCTTAATAAGGAGAAAAAAAATCTTTTATCCAATTTTTTTCTTCATCTGTTTTTTTAACGATTAACAAATATTAAGCATTTTGTTATGAGAATATTTTTTATAATAATTTTTACATGAAAACATATAAACTTATGGAATAATAACAGTGAGAACAAATTAATATTAATTTTTAACACATTAATCATAAGGGTTGTATTTGGCGTCATGAAGCTTTATTTATCAACTGGGGAAAAAATGAATCTTTTATTTACCTTTTATTTTGGGGGTTGAATCCTTTTTATTTACCTTTGGACATCGCTCTCCGACCGTCGCACTCCTTTCCCGCTCTTTCTCCTCCCCTCCCTTGCAACGTTAGGGCTTCTCGCCCTTGCCTCTGTTCCCGGCCGCTGCGGCGTCCATGGCCGTCGGCGCGGCTTCTTGGTCGTCTTCTTCCTGCGTCCAAGGCCCCAGTGCCTTCAGGTGCTCGAAGTCGATGCCGTTTCTGGGTTCCAAGCATCGCGCGAACGGTGAGGGCGGTTCTCCTTTCCATCTTGAACTAATCATGAACTCTAAGCTTGTAGGGGAATGCATCCCTTTGCCATCCGAATCTTATTTGTTTCGATTTCGTTCCCCGGTGTTTATTAGTAGTCTCCTTATATGTACTAGAGCAAAATTTTAACTGGAGCGTGTTCGCGATTGCTATCCCGGCATAGGTATCATAAATCTCGGCACATATTTGAACTTAAAAAAATCGGTGGCGCCGTCGTATTATACAATGATACAAAGGGCTATACCATTTATGGGTTGGAAGCTTAAAAAAATCAGACTTTTCAGTTATTGGAATTACAAAGGTGCTTCATTTTTTATCGAGGTTTAGTAAATAACCTACCTTGTATGAAGTATGAAACAACTCAAAAGCTTAATGCTTCAGATTGGTTATTCTGCTTTTGAATCAGACACCTTCCTGTATATCTTTTAGTTAACTCTCATAGGCTGTTTCTGAATGGGATCAAAATATAAATTTGTAGCATTTAAAGTTAAACTGTTGAAGGTTTTTCCTACAGAGAGGTTCAGAGTATTCATTCTGCCCACTGCCCATCTTTTATGCTTCTCTTGCAGTACCTCTTGTATGGCATGTTTTATTTAATGTTCTTATTGACTTTTGCCAGGAAATCAACTTCTTTGTCATATGCGTAACTCACGTGGACGTGCAATTGAAAATGCACAGAAACTTGCCCATGCTTGGAATAAGCATTATCAAATTTCAAAAGTTTCAAAATGCAGGCAATGTACATGCTTCAATCTCAAAAGCTACAAGCTTTGTGCCAAAAAAGCTGCTTGTAGTGCACAGAATTACCCAGTTTCTCATGGGGGCGATCACACGTGCGATTTGACCTTGATGCTTGGTTTCAATTTGAATAGCCAGTTACGTCAATCTTCAAATAGTGATTCCGATGAACTGGATGAGAAGGAGAGATTGAGAAGAATAAAGATTTCTAAAGCAAACGAAGGAAAGGTTCCATGGAACAAGGGTAGGAAACACAGTGCAGGTTGGTAAAACTAGATGCAAAGACTTCAATTTTCTTGTTTTGAGAGTGAATAAGTGTACATCCTAACTGTTAACAATTCTAGTTTTTTGCAGAAACTATTCACAAAATACGTGAAAGAACTAAACTAGCAATGCAAGACCCCAAGGTGATCTTTCAAATGTCAGATTACATCAAAGGGTTATCCCTCAAGAACATTTTAAATTTCAATTTGCACTCGTGCAAAAATGTTCTTCATATCTGGGGTTTGCCAGGGGGAATGGATATATCCCATTGACATACTTTTGGTCTCACAAGATTTTCTGAAGAGGCTTTCATGTGTTGAATTAAAGACATTTAGTTGCTTTATTTATTCCTCTCTTATTCTAATATAACTGCATTCAATCACCATTTCTCTACAAGTCTTTTGTTAGTTTGTGATCTAAGATATTCAACCTATTCAGTGAGTGGAGGAAAGTGGATAATTTGTCAATTCAGCAATTTCTAAACATGTTGGATATAGTATTCCTTTGTTATCCACACTTTTTTCAGTTCCAAGTTACACAAATTTAGATATTCATTTTTCTCTATTCATGCTCTTAAATTTTGAAATCTCAATGATGTTGTTCACTAGTGTTCTTCCCTTTTTTTAACGCTCATCACTCTGCTCTTGCATTTCCTGTTATGGTCAAATTTCTTGGATAATTATCCACCCAATCTAATCCAACGGAACATACAAGTTATCCTTTGTAATAAGTAACTTCAACAATTTTATGTCCTAATGATAGGTTTAACTGCAGGTTAAAATGAAGTTGAAGAACTTTGGCCATGCACAAAGGTATGTAATTAATTTTCACTTGTTTTTAGGATACAGGGAAAAAAGGATCACCCATGTTTTATTTCTTATTCTTGTCAATTAGTTATGAAACGAGGACCAGGATCGGCATCGGAGTGCGTGAGGGTTGGCGGCGTCGCCGTAATAGACTCCTTCTGCAGGCAACTTGCCTTGTTGAATGGCAAAACCTGATAGCTGAAGCATGTAGGGAGGGATGTGCTGGAGAAAAGGAGCTTCACTGGAATTCATATAAAATAATTGATGAGCAACTTAAGGAGGAATGGATAGAGTGCATTGAAACGAGGAAAAACATGAGGAGGCCAAAGGGCAGTAGGAGGGCACCTAAATCTTCTGAGCAGCGGAAGAAGATTTCTGAGGCTATATCTGCAAAGTGGGAAGATCCTGTAAGAGTACTATTTGCCTTTTTTCTATCTAGCAATATGATTATCTGAAACTATTGTCAAATTTGGTTATTTGAAGAAATTTTCATACTTTTACAAGGTTTACCGTGAACGCGTCTGCAGTGCTATTTCAAAGTATCATGGTACTGTAGCTAAAACCATCAAAAGACCAAGGAGAAAACCAGTTGCTGAAAAGACTGTAAGAAGATGTTATACTGAGGAAAAGACAAAAGCAACTAAAGACCTCAGCAATGACATAGTAAGTAGCAAGAGAGCATCGTCAAGAAAAACTACAAATTGTGCTCCTTCTTACAAAGATCCATTAGCAAGTTATAAGCTAGAGATGATAAAAGAATTGAAACAACAAAGGGAGGCAAATGAAGCCCGAAAGAGAGAAACCATCGAGAGGGCGAAGTGAGTCGTCATGTTTTCTGCATTTTTCTTTCATCTTTGTTTGTCGGCATATCAGGAAATGTGTTAGGTTCCGTTATATGCTTCCTTTTGTGCACAATCTACTTGTCATATTGCTTACCTGTAAAACTTGCTTTTGGGATTATCAGGTTATTAGTTTCTGAAGCAGAGAAAGCTGCTAAAGTCCTCGAGGAAGCTGCCAAAAGAAGCCTGCTTGTAAATGCTTCACTTTTGGAATCCAGGACACTAATTGCCGAGGCAAAATGGTATATTGAATCCATAGAGAATGGAAAAGTTTCGCCCTTTAACAGAAGGGAAGATATACATTTAAGTGTACCTAGATTTAAAAACCATTTTCATGACAGACCAAGCACTCCAGCAAGTTGTAGAGCATCAAACAAGAACTATGTAACAAATGCCAGTGAAGACAATGGATATATTAACTCTTCACAAATAGCAGTCCCTGATAATAAGTCATCAATCATTAGTGGTGACACTGGAGAAAGCTTATCTGAGGTAGGGCAAAGGCCTCAGTCAGATTTTCTGCAGGAAAGCAATGCTGGAAGGACACTACATAAGGGTCTGCAAATGACTGAACCAACCATAAACGGTTCAGCTGTATACAATGAGCTGCCTAGCAAAGAAGAAAATGATACTCTACAGATTATAACTAACAACAGTTCTGAACCTACTGGAGCAAAGAGAAAGAGACGATGGGTTCATGGGAAACTTATTGAGGTCCAGGAAGAGTAAGACGTCAGATTGTTTATATTGTGTTTCTTCTCACCATGAACTGAAAATCCTGGAACCATTACACAAAGGTTTAGGCCTTTCACTTTCGGTAACGTAGTTTGTCAGCTTCGGTGGATCACTGAACAGCTAGAGTGTGCTCAATTATCTTCTAGCTTTTTGTTTATCTGGCAGCTATGAGACTGTGGATGTCCCATTTATGTATAGCAAGTATATGAAATACTTAATGAACAGGATGTTAATTCTAATCAATGTGGAGAAAGTGGTCTAGCTGAAAGATTTGTATCAAAGTTTTAATTTCCTTACCATTAATCTCTCGTCCTTTGGGTTTTGGTTTAAGCTTAGAACCATCTGATTGAGCTGGACATTAAGCATTATGCTGCAGGAAGAGTTAGCTATCGAACTTATATTAAATCGTTCAGTTTTCTTTATTTTTTAATAGTTCAGTTATGGACGCATATTTGCACTATGGTTTGAGGGTACGTAGGAAAATAAATCCTGAAAGAAAAAAAAGTTAAGCAAATGCTTTGTAAAATCTCATCAATTTATGTCAACCTAAAGAATGAAAATGTTAATTGCTTTTAACTACATGGACAACGACCCCTGTGACAATGTTTCCAATAAACATCAACGTATATTATACATATAAAATCCTTATGTGTGTTAATGCTTGATGGCCTCTTACTTTGACTAGTTTATGTGTCACAAAATATTCTATCAAGAAAACTACTACTTACTTTATACAAAAGAATACAATTAAAAATGAGCTATGGTCTCCTGAAATTTGTACGATTTTTTCTGCTCTCATCAGCAATGAGAAGAAATGCCTTCACAAGTTCTGCTTTTGTCATAAACAGCACAGAAGCATTGAATACACTTTGCACAATCTTTGTACCCATCCCTTTATAAAATGCATGCAATCCTTCGTAACGGATAATCTTTATTATTGCATCAAAAGTACCTACATCGAGAGAATTTGTCATTTCCATAACAAAATGGTAATTCATCATCGAGATAAAAAAATTAAGCATGCTTCTATTGTTTGAAAGGCAACTTGGCCTAATAGAACATTTCGAAACAAGAGAACATTTGCTCTAATTCAGTTAAAATCAAATAGCAACCAACAAGCCTACAAAAAAAAGGTAACAGCAATGTGAACATGGTTGTAGAGAATCCAGTATGACAAGCAAGAAGGCTACGTAAGAGGGGTGTGTGTGTGGGGGTGGTGGTGGCCAACTATCTTAAAAATTTACCATGTCGTATGGTAATCATCATCTTTCATCAATTTACAATCAATGTACTAAGATGGTCATTGCAAGATTGTTAGATAAAAGTACCAATTTGTTAGCAAACACACTTTGTGAAGAGTCTCGGACTATGTCAAAAAGTTATGTGATACATTAGAGAGTTTCTTAGAGGTCCAAAAGAGCCCCGTGTGTGCAAACACATCCAACCTCACATGAAGTTACGCCATCCTACATATAATCTTCTTTTAAGGGTAAAAGGGACTATCCTACACTTACTGCCACAACACAACACTGTATTGTGCTGACAAAGAACTGATGCAATGTGTGCCAATGCAGCTTTAAGCTCTAACAGAAAATACTCATTTATATGAAGTATCCTTTACCATCATCATGCAGAATATATTTACATTAAGTCCCTCCAAGATCAAATAAGAATAAAAATGTCAATTGCCAGAATAAAACAGAATAGTTATTCTCTGATTCTTTATGTAGTTCTCAAAAAGATATACTACCATTTTACCTGTGTAACGTGACATGGAGTTCCTGCCAATTTCTTGTTTTGCTTGCAACCTGGACTGCAAGTAAATTGTGGAAGGAAAGGTAGGATGAAGACTACCACTAGGAGAAAAGGAAATATAGAAAACAACAATCCAAAACCAGTTGAGTATAATCTCATAAGTAATATCACAGCTGACTTAAGTCGATATGGGTGGACCATGGAACTAGAATGAGCACAATCAACAGAATGCCATCCACCTATGAAACTAGACTGAGCAAAAGTGGTTTTTTCTGTTGATGGCATAATTTAAATGGTTCGTTTTCTTATCTATTGACAATCAATATTTGCAATTCCATTATAATAGTTTATCTACACTTATACAAATAAAAGGAAACTATCTAAATGATAAAATCAGTTTACTTGATGAAAATAAATTTCTTGTGCAGGTACCAATACAGGTAGAAAGGAGAATTATTGTCAGTTTATATCAGATTAAACACTCTAATCCTGTTTCACATATAATATGTCATTAAATAGAACAAAAAGGCTGCTTAATTTTATTGACAGTGTGTATTAGCTTTTGATATCCTGGAATATTTTTATAATTTTTTTTTAAGAATGAGAATTCTAAAGTTTATATGCATTTGAATCAAATGATAGAACTATTAAAGGTAAACAAATTAATGAAATGACATAGATCAAGTAAAAAATGTCAGAATTATTTATATACCTTAACAAGTAATAAAGGATAAGTGGCCACTGTCGCTCCAAGTTTTGCCAAAGCCCCTAACAAAAATACCTACTATACATGTAAGCATATTTTTTTCTGAGATAATACATTTTTTTATGTATGTCAAAATTAAAGAGAGATCATTAAACTAACTTATCATGTATCAATATCAATCTCGCATCTGATATCTCACTAAAAAGAGGTGGATATTTTTTTATTAATAATAGGTGCTAATATAAATCATGTAATCTATACAAAGATGGTATACCTCCAAAGCAGAAACTCTTTTTAGCCCGTGCTTGATAGTAGAGCGTTTTGATTCAATGCGCTTTAACAAGGTTTCATAAATCATAAACTGAATTGACGGGTTACAGACCTGCAAACATCATGATTACCCCTTAACATCATGCAAAAAATTTGGTCTAAATGTTACCCCAAAGAAGATGTGAAATGAAACAGAGAAATATTGAAGGATGCTTAGACCATAAAAAGTGTTGGCACAATTCCTTTCCAGAATCCTTTTATGCCTGCCTCACGATAAACCTCTTGTACCTGTCAAAAAGGCTAAAGCATCTTAGCTAGCAAAACATAAATCAACGAGAATAAAAAATAGATCAAAAGTTTTTCCTATCTCAAGCCCAATTTGTGTTCTTTAATCACTAGATCCTGCTCTCAATATTATGACATTCCTCGTATCATCCAATTTTGCTAGTGAAAGATGGATAGAAGCACATAATCTTTCAAACAGCAAAAAGCATTAGTTATGCAAAAAAGCTTGTGGTCCCTGTTCATGGAAAGATTCATATGCCCCAAAACCATTCTAGTATTATACATGCTTAAATATTATACCATGATATTGGAGCACTTAATTCTACATACATATGGACAATAAAAGTTGAAAACTAAGAATAACTAACCGCTTGAACTGTTCCATAAGGGCGGGGTTTGATCACACTAAGCTGAGCTAACTTGTCCTTCATATCAGATGGATTGGAATCTGATACTTCCAACAAAATAGTTTCCCTCTTGGCCTCCATTAATTTCCTCTCGGCTTGTGTATGTGTCTGAAAGTCATATGTCAAGACTCAAACAACTAATCACTATGATAAGTTGGTTTGAGTGGAGATTAGGATGGAAAATTGCATATTCTTTTGGTTTTGTTAAAGAGATCATTATTCTTTATCTATATATCATGGGAATTTATATCACAAAAGAAAAAACACAGAAATCATTGAAATGGATAAAGACATGATATCGCTAACCTAAAGCAGTTCACAATCCACATGGGCATTTAATTGAATGAAAAGATACATCTTATGTGAGTGCAAATATAACTACAGCAACAATTGACCACTTGAAACATACATCTTGATTATCTATAGTGTTTCCAGTATAAGTGGATATTTCAGGGAGAAAATCACTAATGTTATTATGTACACAACCAAGTTGTTATCCTGCATGTTTCAATGGACTACATATTTAAGACATTCATTTCTTAGAGGGAGCTTCAGTTGTTTTTCTCTTTGTTCTTTTCGACATCTAATCGACATAATTTGATCAATTGCTATACATGAATATATGGTTTTAAAATACACTTTTAACTAGAATGATAAGATTGTGATTTACGATACAAAAGTGAGAAGTTAGAATGAGAGGTTACAGTTATATCTAGCCTCTTACTTAAAGCATCATTATCATATATAAAGACACATGTTATACTTGATCCCATGTAATAAATGTATCATCTACCTGCATGCGGGTGACAAGGACCCATATAGGATTAGTTAGTAGAACATTCAGTGACCTGCAAAACCACATAGCCATAGTCATTGAAGATGAACTTGTATTTTCTAATATAGCCTGTTCAGGTTTACTTTTAACTCACATTTTTGTTCTAACGAACAAGTAGCCACTTTAACATTGAAATAACGATATATGTATATAAATTTCTGAATATCTCATAACATTCAATAATCTCCATTAATTGGGATTAGTTACCCGAAAAGGCAATCAGGAAAGCTCTGCCAAGAAAACAAAGAATACCAGATGTATGGCTATAAATTTTAAGCTCATCCAAGTGTCTAGGTAGCCCTCAGATTGGCAGAGGATTGTTATAAGAACTGGCTCTATCATTTATCATAAAAACATTTAAATAAATTTTAGTTAAAACTAGTCAAAGGATTCAGAATTAGAAGTCGACATCACAAGCTAATGTTTTAATCTTTTTGAATTCCATGACATCCAAATTAGGAGCAAAAATTTTCCTATTGAGAAGAGCTAAAATGTTCTCTTGAATATTAGCATACTAAGAGTCTGTTTGGCAATTTTGTAATCTTTTTTGACCGTTTAAAAAACTATAGTAAGGCACTTCTCATAAAGTGTTTTACTACAGTTTTTTTTATGTAAAAGAATTTCTAAGTTGTTTGATCAAATTTCTAAATATGTTATAACTACAGAAGAAATAGAACATAAAAAGGAGAAAGACAAATTGCTGAAATAAATCGAGGTAAGAGTAGATAATTATTTTACAACATTTTTCATCTAATATGTTGTATTTTCATCCAATAAAAATTGATGTCAAACACCTATTTGTAAAACAATTCGTCAAGAAATATTTAGCTAAATACTTCAAAATTGCATAGCATCCAAACAAGCCTTAAGTTTGCTGATGGAAAGATGAACTGAGAGTCTGAGATCACAAATATGGTGAAAAAGATTATGAACCCTGCCATGGCCGCAGCAACAAGCCAAGTGAACATGCTGACACTACCATCTCCCCGGCCTTTCTTCTTCCGCAAAACAGCCGCCGCCTCAGCTTTATTCTTAAAGAGCTGATAGAAGTAGTAATATATTCCCTGCCCCAATGAAGAAAGCCCAATGAAGGCACGGTACAATACAAGGTTTATGGTATCAATATGTCACAATGGATGGAAATGAGGAAAAGGGAAGAACCAGAGACGAGGCCGTGCCTACAAGAGATGGCCGTAGTCCGCTGTAAAGACCGCCCCAGCCTTCGGTCTTGATGACCTGCAAGGAGCCCAAGTAAAGGGAAAAGAGTTAAAGACGGAAGGGCGCGCCGGAGAGAAGCTCAGAGTGAAGGAGAGGTGAGAAGGAGGACCTGAAGAATCTGGAAGAGGGTTCCCCCGGAAGCTTTCGACGGCGCGACGGCGCCGGTGGGCGGCGGCGATTTCTTGGCTACCCTCTCCGTCTGCTGCCGCGTGTTGACGGCCAGGAGAGGGTACGTGATGATCTGTGCAATGATTCCTCGCAGGCGCCCGCCAAACCGTTCGCGAGCGCATTGGACATGGTGGCAGGTTCGCCGAGGTCGACGGGCCGGCGGACGGAGAGTCACCACGCGAACGCGTCACTCGACGCCGCTGAGACCAGCAGCACGGCGACGACGGCAACGTAGGTGCATCACCGCAGCGTGTGCAGCTTCGTACGCTTGAGAGAGGGTTGTGTAGAGCCGTCAAGCCGCCGCCGGTAGCTACTCGGAAGCGTTCTCCTAAGTCGCTGTGCGGTTGGACGAACGAACGGATAATAAGAAACTTCTTCTTCCACTTCTACTTCTTCTTCTTCTTCTTCTTATAATAATAATAATAATAATAATAATAATAATAATATAATAGTAATAATAATAATAATAATAGGACAGTATAATATCCAGTAACAAAATAATTGATAAATTGCTTTTGTATTTAAAATATATCAATGTCCTTTGAATATTAGTGTTTGATAAATAATATTTTTATGATAAAAATATTTAAAAAATTAATAATGATAAGTTAACTAGTTTGACCAATAAATAAGAAAAGTATAAGGTGCAAATAAAAAATATTAGTTACCAAACACTCGTACTTATATAACATATAACTTATATAACTTAGGCAACATATGTTAGTTTGCTGTGAAAAAAATTAGGCGCGTAAATAATAAGGCCTAAAACTTTTTAAAATTAACTGAGTTTTTTAAATTAAAAAAAATGAAAAATGCCGTCTTTAAAGTTTAAAAAATCTATCTGAGAAATTTGATGAAAATCTAAATAATTATAATTCTATAAATATTATTATGATGATGATGATGATGATTATTATTATTATTATTATTATTATTATTATTATTATTATTATTTGGTGCTTTTAAAGCTAAATTACTTAAAAACTGTACAATTTGTTAAAACACATAACATGTAATGAGTGTTAATATATAGAACAAATAATGATTAATATTATTATTAATTTTAAATTAATCAAAATACAAGGCCAAAAAAATACAGTCATTTAATTTTTTTTTAAAAATCATGAAAAATACAAAATACTTTATTACCTTTAAAAATCATTTAACCCGTGCTCCTATCACCCTTAACTACTATCTGAGAAGTTTGATGGAAATGTAAATAATTAAATTCTATAATAATAATAATAATATCTTGAACACAACTTATATATTATATATATGTATATCAGACTGTTAAGTTATGAGAAGAATTATTTCTAGAAGAGAACAATTTCAATAAATAATCATTTTACGTATATGATTGAGCATAAGCTAGAAATAAATAAATAATTGTCTGAATTTCATTGTTGAAACGATTATTTGAAATTTGTAAACAATATTATGAAAGAAAACTTTTTTTCGTGTTATTTTATTCTATATAAATTCATCAAGAGCTATCGACGCCTAATTAATTTAGTGTTCGAGTGAGATCAAAAATTTCTTTCATATATATTTTTCAACAAAAAACATTATCTTTTCTAGTAGTAACATGCAAAACTATATCACATATTTACATGTAACATCTCCCAAAAAGTTTCACATGTAACTTGCAAGAAATTTGAAATCAAATAAAAAAAGTTGTTGAAGATATTTGTCCAGGATCATTGATCAATTTCATTATAGGACAAGGAAATCTTCTATAGCATGGAAATGCTTTCTAAGTTAAAGGTCTTTTGCGAAAATAAAAGAAGAAAAGCAAATAAATGGTGGAACCTTTAGCCATGTGTCAATCTCTCATTGGACCTCCATCCTCACTATGGACTTAATAATAAAAGCCCTCACCAAAATTTTCCCTTTTCTCTCTCTTAGTTACCTAGGAAACTCAATCCACAAATAAAACTACAATTTGAGGGATTAATAGTATATTTGAGGAAATTGTGCTGCAACTTGAAAAAGGAAGGAGAAAAAGAGATCAAAAGAAAAAAAAAAAAGGGAACTAGAGCAAATAAGGTATGTAAAGGTGCCCTACATTGATTTCGTGCTAATGTAGATAAATTATCAATTATCATATGTGGTAGGAGCATGAAAACATGATATTATGATGTTATTGTGCAAATTGAGTAGATAGGGTCGATCTATGAAATGATTGTTTAAACACTATGCCACATTGAACCCTAGGATTCATATGTTAGAAACATTGACCTTGTTATGATTCCTGAAATCATCATATGAACATGATATTATATTGAAGAATCAAATTAAAGGAGGTCTCGAGTTCGAGGCCTCGTGTACAGGGGCGGACCCACATAGACGGTGGGGGGTGGGGGGGGGTTCGTGGTCTCCCCTCCCCCTTGTATTAAGTATATATATACATATATACTAGTAGTTGAAGTCAATATATAAATAAGATATTAAAAAAGTAACAAAATTATGTATTAGTTTAAGTGGATAGGTGGACTTGGTTTATATTAAGAGGTCTATGGTTCAAATCTTACTAATGACTTATTATTTTGTCCCCCTCGATTTTTATTATTTTGCTTCTAGACATTTTGGCCCCCCTATCTTTCATCCCTGAGTTCATCCCTGCCCATGTATGCAGTAATTCTCCATTGGGAGCCTCACCCACCATAGCCAGGTGTCCGATCCGGGGTGACACAGATTAGTCGGGTGTTAGTAGCCCCGAATACTGTGGGGCAACCCAAAAAAATTATTTGATATATTGATCGATATAAAAAACTTAGCAAAATCTTAGGGATTCACATTTTTTGTTTTCGAGTTTACGCGGCAATCGATCGATCAACCCCAAGGGAGGTCCGACCAACTCTCGGATTATGAGACTTGAGGGTCGACCGACCTCAAGGAAGATCCGACCAATTCTCAACACTGTGAAAATTGATGTTTGGCCGACCTTATGGTCGATCGAGTGTGATTTACAAGTCGATTGAACAAGGTCTGACCGACCATCGGGCTGGAAGGGTCCAATAGCGAGCGTGTAAATTCGACCACCCTTCATTCATATCGTTTATCTCATTATAGATTTACTTAATCGAGTTCGTTGATTAATCACTTAGAACACATATTGCATGATCAACCTTAATAAGTTAAATTGACATATATAGAGCGTATTGGGCCCTTATCGGATATTGGAGGATTGGTGTCCCTACATTGTTATTGACCTAGACTGGACGAGATCAAGGTGTTCCATGGTTTAACTAACCTTTTTGTCGATCAAGTTTACCATAATCATTGTATGATTGTAATTGGCTCACATAAATTGATTGAATTGAACATAAGAGTGTCATTTAATAATTGATGAAATATTATATTATGGATCTTATCGATATTGAATGAACATGACTCATATTGGGTATGACTTCGTATATTAACGACTATGTGAGAATGATTTAAGGAAGTCACAAGATGGACTTTCGATTATCAAATGATAATAAAAAAGATAAAATCTAGCATAAACACATTGTTATTGATATTGAACAATAAGAAGACTAACGCTATTGAGCATTCATCTCATCTATTCTATTGATATGAAAATTGCTAAAATACAAGATATAACGACTTCATTGTTATTATTTCATTGATACATAATGGGTATGCAAGCATATGGTTGTGCATTGTTATTTATTATTAATTGTCACTCTGACATTGTTATGACTAAGCAAAAACTCATGAGATAATTGTCCGAAAATAGAAATGCAAGGATTGCACATGGCATAATCGGGTTTGTTGTTAAGTGTATTGTATGATCAATTAGTTTATATTTTCATGTACGAAGTTATATGTAATGAGTTATGTAGTTGAAGACTATGTTTAGTCCTTTAACCAGTGTTGTGCATTAAGACAATTCTCCTTATTATAATTATCTTATGGTAGATGGTCAATTTCTGTGGCGCCTCCGGAATTATCTCGATGTGTGTCGAATATCAATTCGTGCACGTGTGGGATGCATTTCGGGGCGTTACATCTTTAATACGCAAATACAATGATTTTTCACCTTAAAATCCCCATAAAAAAACTATACACTAGATACTCTTATTACAGGAAGCCCAAAGTGAGTCTGACATGCACAACATTAATGGTGAAGTTGAATGGATCAAAGAAGTAAAATGGAAAGCCTTCTCATTTTAGTTCATAAAAACTCCTGATTAAATGTGCAAACCTAATCTTGAATACTTAATTTACAGAACAAATAGAGGACCGAGGAATCAAAGGACTATCAGGCAATACGTACTCCAACTCATGGTTTTGGGTCACATTACTCTTACCGCAGACAAAACAGATGTTGAACCTGCATCTTCCTAGTCCATTAGAATTATACTTCTTTCCAGGCAGCTATGAGGTGCAATGCTCCAATTATTACAGAAAGCAAGGTGATAATGCTCAACAAAGAAATTATCTCCAAATGAACCATAATCCAACTAATCATGCTGTTCTTACCCTTCATCCAGTATTGTGAACCCAAATCCTCACTGTCATATCATTATGAAGACTGGCAGAAGCAATTTTATTCTCTCGCGGATGGCATGACACTGAGATCACAACATCTGTGTGGCCTTCCAGTTTCTGCATCATCTGTTTACTTTGGAGATCCCATATATAAACACAGTTATCCTCTGAACCACTGACTATATATTTACCATCAGTGACGGAAAATGTTGATGTAACCCAGTATCTTCTGTTAGAATGCCCTGTGTAAACCTTTATAAACTTCCCTATTGAACAACTCCAGAATTTCTGTCAATGATGAAATTAGATCCATTTAGAGTTAATGATATAATTCTAGAATGTAGGACAAAAAGAGAAAAATAAATAACAAAAGAGTAAAATTTGCAAGTAATCACAACTAGAAGATCTGATAGTACTCCCTCAAAAGAAAAAAAGAAAGAAAGAAGATCTGATGTAGGAGTTAGGAAAATGCAACTTCATCACAAGTGTACATGCTCTTCATGAAGGTATACGCTGTCTTACAATTAAACAAGTGAAAGAAAGAGAAGCCTATATTAGGAAACAAACAAGAATTAATAATGGAAATATTTATTGACTGGAATTTACATGTAATATACATGAAAAATACACTGGATTAGACGTTTAATCCTTTGTGGTCATTATTTCTGCTTAAAATCCATGCATCAAAATCAAACTGATGAAGAGTAGTTATATTAATCCAAGCTGGTGAGAAATGAATATAGTTACGACTTTGGTTTCCCATCTTATTAGGTCAATCTTTTTTTTCCTTCTTATTCTGATATCCTAATTGAGACATGTTTGAAATGTTACTTCAAATTATTCTCTAATTTTCAACATCTACGTAGGATATTAGCTATTAGATAGAAAAAAATCTTATTTATTAAAAAACGAAAAAAGGGCAGTTCAGATAAGATCTTCAATTTCGAGCAAGATTAACTGCTAAAACTTGCAGCTCATTAAAAGATTTGCACCTCGTATCTCATAGAAATTTGGAGCTGCAGAAACCAGAATTGGTGATGTTAGATGCATGAGGTTTCCTTCTTTGTTCTACAGAATCATAGGTCAATTTTGCACTTGTATAGAAGTGGGTGGCTAGGGCAATAGCAGTAGAAAGCAACCTATGGTTTTTATACATGCTGCCACATAGTGGTTGCGGTGCATAAGGGATTGCATGTCAAACTCCTTTGTAAATATGAAAAATGATATTCGAAACTGTCTCTATTTGATTAGAGGTAAAAGTCCTGCTGCGAAACTGACATTGATTGATATGCAGTAATGTATTAAGTCATAATAATAGCACAAAGAAGAGAAAGGACGGTTACCAAAATCCAATTCACAATTGAATTAGATATTGACTGCAACAGATATACAAGTCTCAAGAGGTCATAGCCAAAACTAGATATAAAGGTGTGGGAAACTCATGAATTAAGCAGCAATGTGCCCATGCAGCCGGACCAATTCATTAGTTGGCAGTGTGAGGTGGTTAACAAAATATATTTTGAAGGATTTTTCAGAAAATATTTTGAAGGTTTTATGAGGATTAAAATAGAGAGAAGGCACTTTGTTGGATCAGATGAAATAGAGATAAGGGACTCTATTGATCAACCTTTTCTTTTTGAAAGAGTGATCAACCTATTTACAGTTACAATATTTTGATGACATTGACCAAGTTATGTTTACACAGAAAGGTTTGTTGGATAAACTTGGCACCAAACACCACATATGCAAACCTAACCACATGCTTGACATTCCTAATATCGAAGTTTGCACGGATAGAAGTATGACTTCACAGATAAAAAAATTGCAGCAATCATTAATTCTATAATTCAGTAAGGTATAACAACATTGCAAAAAATTGTAACACATTCATTATTGATTGAGAAGTAAACTACATCAAACAGTCGACTTTTGTCCATTCTATATTTACACTTATATCAGCAGCAAAACTTGAAACCACAAGAACAGATTGCATGAATGGACTTGATTCCCTGTTTATCTCAGTAGAATAGTTCGTAACATTTTAATGTGAAGTAATTTGTATGGACATATAAGTTTAGATGAAGAACTTGATATTGTAATCAGACAAAGGATATTACATGCATATGCACATATGAAAACAAGATCATAAGGCTTGGTTGGCTAGATCTACTTTGACTCTGAGTGTCAAACTACAAGAAATAACCTCAATTAGGAAGGATAATATAGTATGAATTTAATTCTCCCTGATCACAAGTTGACGATGCCTCTGACAATGTATCACAAATTTACGATGCAACAACTCTATGCACATTAAAGTAGTAAACTATATTTTTTAAGCGAACATTGTATCATTTTGAGGGAACATGTAACAGTTTTTCATCTTACTATTCTAATTGTTAATTTTTTTTTCCTGAATTTCAGTTCTTCATGACATTTTTGTTTTCGGTCAAAATGGGGCTAAAATTCTTAATTGCAATTTGATTGAACATTTTGATGTATTGTTCTTGATCCTTGTATCGAATAATTAAGTACTACATTTTTAACTTCATAATTAATAATCATCCAAAAAGTTTCTCCTAAATGTTAATTGTAGTTATTGTTATTCAACAGTATTTCCAGAAAATACCGCAAAGGCATATATTTTGAAAAAGCAGATCGAAAGGCTCAAGATCAAAGCACACAAAACTGCACCAGTTTTCCAAGTTGAAGGAGAAGTGAGGATGTCAAAGGAGTGCATGTAATGAGGCAAAATATATGTAAAGAGAAAGAAAAGAAGGTTAAAAATATATTGGAACGTTTTGCCTTCTATATATATATATATATTATATATATATTTATATATATAGTTCTTGAATGACTAGTCAGGCAACTTTGTTTGAGAAGGTAGTCAAGAAACTTAGTCATCCTTCCCCTTCAACAAAAAAAAAAGTTTCGTAAAAAACTTGGTAGCTGCATAGAAACAAGCCTCACCATGTAAGTAAATACTCATGTAATATGAAGGATGATAATAGAAACAATGCTGCAACCTACTACCTCAGTTACTCAGCACATTCCATCCAACATCAATTTCCACTCTTTATGATCATGCAATATGATGCAATACCCCAAACATAAGACAATTAAGATCCCTGAAAAACATAAAAAAATCTTATATTATGTGTATTCATCATCACTATTTTTCCTTGCATTCTGATAGGCCAAACGCTCAGACTAGGATACATTTTCCTCTTTCTAATATGTTTGATTCTTTACTATACAAATGAATCTACATTAAGATTAAAAAAACAACTTAATGCGAAAATAAGGAGAATTTCTTATTAGATTAAGCATATGGAAAAAACCTACTTGAAATGTTATTTTCTTTCATTTTTTTTTCTCTTTGGAGAAAGTGATGACAATCTGATCTTTGTAGTCATCCATGTATATACTATAGCATAGTGAAAACACATAAATGTGGTAAATTTCTTCTTGAAATTATTTTAAAATTTCTCTTATATCATGCAATGTTTCTGGCAACGAACTTGCTTGATAGAACAAAACATAAATTAATCAGCAATCTCGATCAAACACATTGACGTTTTGTTTTCTTATACAAAACCTAGTGTAGCTTCCTTTTACCACTGGCGTATCAGTTAGGTACACTGCTTTCGAGTGCAGGCAGTAGTTCAAATCCATTATCATCAGCACAAGCAAGTAACAAATAGTTGGCATTCAAATTTCCCATGATTATACGTACAAGCAATTAGATAGCACAGTGGCAATTCGTTGATTACTTGGGCTTACCAGGGTGTCATCTAGGGTGGCGACGAGGATGAACTTTCCATTAGGGGAGAACTTAGCGAAGGAGACTGCGGGCTTCTTGTCGTCCATGAGAACCTTAATGCAGATGCCATTCTCGGCATCCCAGATCTTGCAAGACCCGTCATGGCTGCTGGACACAATGAGGGAGCCATCGCGGTTGAAGTCTACCGAGGTAACGGCAGCGGTGTGGGCGTCGATAGCGTGGATGCAGCGGCCGCACATCACGTCCCAGACGCGGACGGTGCAGTCAAAAGAGCCCGAGACGAGGCGTTTGGACGGATGGTCGAAGTTGGCGCAGAAGACGAAGTCTTTGTGGCCTCGGAGGACGCGGACGCAGTTGCCGGAGACTTCGGGGTACCGGACTTCCCAGATGCGGAGGGTGCGGTCGTCGGAGGCGGAGCAGACGTAGCGCGAGTCGGAGAACCAAGCAAGGTCAGAGATGCCCTCGGAGTGGCCGGAGAGGGTTCTGAGTCGCTCAAAGGTGGAGGCCGACCAGATGATGACCGTCTTGTCGAGGGAGGCGGACGCCAGAAGGAGCCCGTCGTTGGAGAACTTGACGCAGGACACGGCGAGAGAGTGGCCGTTCAACGCGTGCAGCTGGTGGTAGGAGTGGTAAGCAGGAGGCGGCGCCCCGAAAGATGTGGTGGCGCCGGCAAAGCCTCTGGCGCCGGGAGTGGCCGATTGGGAGGACATCAGTGACCGGTGGTGGGTCGACGACGCGTCGGAAAGCTTCGTATCAAGGTTTTATAACGTCGGATATTGGGCCGCATTGGGCCATACAACGTCTCCAATGTTTTTTCCTTTTAATATTAATAACTAATTAATAAAGCGTCTGGAGCTCCTCCGACGCGGCGGCGTTTCGTCTCCCCGCCTTAGACGACGCGGTCACTCCACCGCCGACGGCTTCTCTTCTCGCCGGTGAGCTCTCTACCTCTCCCCGCATCTAAAACTTTTCTCCCCTCCATCCTTCTCCTTGTTTCAGCAACAACGAAAGGTACAACATAAAGGAAAAAAAAAAAACTCCTTTTGTTCCAGCAACTTGGAATAGTTCATGTTATCTTGACTGCATGGTTTCCTCTGATGCTTTAAGCTGTCACTATACGTGATTTAAAGTCGACAATGGATGCCCTTGCGCCAGTGTGCGTGTAATTAAACTAATTTATAGGATTTTCATGCGTTAAAGTGTCCATTTCGTTCACATATCTGTCGATAACCATAGGGAAATGACAACCTAGACAACTGATTGATGCATGTTATTTCAGGATAGAATCGTTTGGGTAAAAGATGAGGTTAGAGAAGTGTTAGCTCTGCTCCTCCACCATCTACCCTGGCCACAGTATCCAATTTGTTCGGAAACCATGCAAAGGTGAGACTTTGTGATTATTCATGGTGTCATCTACCCGACCTGTCCTATGATTGTTACCTCTTTCTTGTGCTCTTATATGGATATCTTTCTGCAATAAGATTCTGAAACTTTCTTGATTAGAACAAGAGAAAAGAGAGAGTTTTTCACATGGGTTTATTTTGTTAGTATTTAGGGGCAGCACTTTGATTTGCTATCTTCCTTTGTGCTGTTCACATACCTCCATCCTTGAAACATATGATTTTGACAACTATATAGCTTGCTTCTGTTGGCTAGGTACAGTTGTTCCTTTATCTGAATCTTCAATTTTGTTTTCCTTTTTCTATTTTGGGTGATTAATGTGCTTCTTGGATCAGACCACACATATTGGCAACACTTCAAACCTATAAGTTGTAACTGATATGACTTCCTGATTGGGGTTACTTTAGTATTGAGTATTGATAGGCGTTTAGTATCTATGTAATCATATCTAACACAATGCAATAAAATTTGCATAGACTTAAATAAAATTGCATAGAAGCATATGTTACAGTTGAATTTTGGATTATAATGGTAATTTTAATTCTCAATACTCGTTAGTTCCAGTCATCATTATTGGCTAACTCATAGAAATTGTCTTTAATACCTTTGAAGAACTTTTAGCACTGATAGCCTAGTAGTTTAAGTATGGATATTACCGTAAAATACATGGAATATACAGTCAAGCGCTATCGTATGCCATGATACACAATACAGCAAGAAGCATTCAACATTTATCTCCTCAGATATCTTATACATGTGCCTTTTTGCAAACCTCCTTTGTATTGGTTAAGAGATTGTGAAGTTTCTTGTGCTTGCGTTGATGTAGTTTATGCAGCATATGCAGGTCTTATTTTAATTCTATTTCCTTGATCGTTGACAAATATATTTATGCAGGTTTTTCACTTCTGCCGATCTAAATGCCATAAGAATTTCAAAATGAAGAGAAATCCTTGAAAGGTGAAGTGGACGAAGGCCTACAGAAGATTACATGCGAAGGATTTGACTCGGGTATATAAAGAATTTGAAGTAGTTTAATCTTGGTGCTTGGCTTGATACTGAAAAAAATCCTATTTTTAAGTTATGTTGTTCTTCTGAAGGACTCCACATTTGAGGTTGCGAAGAAGCGAAACATGCCTAAGAGATATGATAGGAATGTTATTGAGAGGACCCTTGAATCTATAAAGACGATTGATGAAATAAGAAGGGCCAGAGAAAAGACTAAAGAGGCATCATGAATAGAGGTTAGTTTCTTCTGTACTATATTGTCTGCTTTTAGCTAACTTTCATGTGTTCCGGTTATTTCCCTTTGCAAATGTTCAGTTTTCATATTTTGTATTATCATGACCTCCAGGGTGAAGGTTTCCAAGGCCAAAAAGAAGCAGGAAGAACTGAAAGAATTGGAGCAGGGGATTTCCTTGGTCAAGGCGCCTGCTATCCTCAAAGAGGACCCATCTCTTACTCTTCCAAAAATCAAAGTCGAAGATTCTCAGTCACAAGCTGAGGGAATGCAGACTGATTGATGACAAAATTAGCGCACTTACGTATCATCTAGAAGAGTTTCCAGTCTACAGGATGAGTTAAGAAAGTAAACATTGTTATACCAAAGAATCAAGCTATACTGCTACTTCCGGTAATCTTTTCGATCCGTGGTTAGATTATGTACTCATTAAATTGTATCAATTGTTCTTGCAATGCAGTCTTGCATTCAGTTGTTTCAGGTGGCTGCTACTGGTCTCAACGCATTAGTGAATTTTTCCAAGGCTTTTCATTCGTATTATCACATTGTTATCCGTTCTGTTTGATGATAAGCACGTTCGTTAAACAGTCTTGCAATACCATGATTTGATACATTATCTTCATTCTTTGTAATTCTAGTTCATATTCATTCAAATCCAATATGCTACATTGTGATGTACTCATTAGTGTATTATCACATTACATTATGATTCTATTTGGCATGTACTAACGGTTAATAGTGAATAACGATTAACGACTAGATACCGACGATTAGCGATAGCGAGTTAATTATTAAATTTAATAAAAGTGTTTGACAAATGCAACGTTTGAACCAATCAATAAATATAACATGACTAAAAATGTACAAATAATTATTTAATAAATTGCATTAATATATGTATCATAAATTTAATAACACTTTTTTATTTTAATTATTTTAATATTAATAAATAATAATAAAATAAATAGCTGACCAAATGATTTATAAATTAATAAAATAATAATAAATAATAAAGTGATCATGTAGTATAAAATAAGTGTATCATATAAATAGTAACTAATATTGAAATATTTTGAAGGTATATATGAAAATAAATTTTAATACGATTGTCACTATCTTAGATGTTGGTCTATCAAACGTCTCAAAATGCTGAGTTATAATCGTTTATCGTTATTATTAATTATGTTTGTTAAACACTTTAAATAGTGTATTGACTTGATTAACACACTACTGTAGATGTTATTTTAGAGATGTGCTAAATAAGATTTATATCAATGAACATGCTATTTTAGAGACGTGCCAAATAGGACTTATATCAATGGACGTTCTCGAAAAACATGATGTCACTAGGTCAAACCTTCATGAAATCCTTGTTTACCATCTTAAAAGAAAGACTAGAAGGGCATTCTTAGCATTCATTTAAATTGGCCTTCTTAAACATTCATTTAAATTGACCATAAATATACATTTGTTTGGACGAAACTAGCAATTTGAAGTTTACCCAAACGAAGGTACATTTATATATAATGTTCTTTTATAAAGGTGCATTTGAAGTTTACCCAAACAAAGGTGCATCATGATGTGAATTTGATACGGAATAATGTTCAAAACTTTATAAATAAAAGGGAAAAAAACGATAACTTGTTCTGTTTTCTATTAATTTTCTGATGGCGACGGAGTCAAAAAAATATTTATAGAGATCAAATGCATGTTATGAAACAATAAAATTAAGATAATAAATACTTGTAATAAAATAAAATTTAATTTAATTTAGTTTATAAGTGTCAGCTTAATTAAGTAATTAACCTTGAAGAAATATGCATATCATATATACGTATGAAGGTAAATAAAAAAATATGATAAATATTATTTAGTTTAACACTTTCAGTTTATAGACGGGGCTAAATCTCTTACTTGACTTTATTTACTTCTATCTATCTATCTATCTATCTATTTAAAAAGTTGGGGTACGACGAAGGGGGCTTTCGCCCTTGGTATTGAGAACTCTATATTGGTATTTGATCGAATATGTGAATTGTTAAATACTAATTTATAATGAGCTAGATGTTGTTCTTTTTATATGTTTAAATTTTTAAAATTGTTGATAGCATGATATTAAAATTAGATATTCTGAATTCAAATTTTTATATCGCATTAAATTTTTATTAGTTGTTCATGTATTGAATGACTTGAGTGTTAAGAATATAAATATAAGAAGATGTTCCATTTTTTTATAGGCTTAAGTTTTTAGAAATCTTGATAGCATATCTAATTTAACAATTTTAGTTGATAACTTGTCCTAATTTTGCTTAGAAATATTTTGATACTGATTTTTCATATATAAAGTAAATATTTGAGATAATTATTAAAAGCTGTTTCTTTTTGGACGAAAGTAGAAACTGATAATTTTTGAGAAAAAAAAAGTATATATTTTTTTTTGCAATATTGCACAAAACGTGCATTCTACTTTGAGACAGAGAAGCCGTTTTGAGACCTAAATTTGGATCATGTCCTTATTCATGTATACAAGATGTAGTGTATAACTTTATTAAACGGAAGTTTGCGTCAAGTACCATAGTTTCAATCATCGGGCTCCTCTACAAAATATTGACTCTGGATGACTCTCAAAACATTTTGTTGCTCTGTAAAAAGAGTAAGAACAGATTTTTCATATATAGTTGCAAATGTTATACAATTTCTCAACAATTGAGGCCAATTAATTTTAAGATAAGCTTTTAATTTGTTGTGAAGGCCTAATTTGGTCCTCTTTTAAATGGTAGAGAATTTATTATGTATATTTTTTGTTATTCTTCCAAGGGAAGAGAACTTTTATTTTAAAATAGCTGTATTCATATATTTGTAAATCATAAATGATATTATAAAACAAATTACAAGCATTTGGCAGTTTTAAAGTAAATTATATGAATAACTGTGAAGTCAGATTATTGTTTTTTGTGTAAATTGTAATAAAACACTCAAACTTTCATAGTTGTTGTAGATTTAGCTTAAACCTTTTTTTATCTAAAAATCTTAAATTTTAAAATTAATCATAGATTTATGTTATCATTATAATTTTATTAAAATTATTAATTATTGATTCAACGTTTGCTACAAGATTAATTATTGGTAATTTATATTTTCATTTTATGTGACTCTTAGTTATTAAAATCAATCAAAGTTTAGGCTATACATCTAAACAACATTAATATTAGGTGTAACCGTTAGAAAAGTAGAAGTTTGTGATATAACATTCAATTATACATGTAATAATTGATTAGTCGATGTTTAAAGATTTTATTTTAATGAATTACGAGAGATAGAATTGTAACTAATTTAAAAATTAATGATATCTTACACAAATAAAAGTTGAGGCTGCATCCGAAGTAAAAGTTTGAGGTGTTTTTAGAAGATTTATCTTTTTTTTTCTTTTAATACTTTTGTTTCACGACAATATTACTATTATAACATCATTTACCTAAATAAATGCAGTTTAGATTCTCATTAAGTAGCACTTACTCTTGAGTTCGTCAGCCTGTTGCGGAGTTAGAATGGCAAAAAAACCATTGAAGTAGAACTTGAATGTATATTTGATGGCCTTTTCTGCAGCTTCTTTGCTGAACATACAAACATATTTAACAAATACAAATGGCATGATGATGTAGTTAAGTACACAATGCAACATGCCTTGCTAGTGACTTAGTGCACATGCATTCATGAGAGAAAGGAATTAGAAGCTGACCTGCCAATAACCGGAGCAAGAACGCCGATGTCGAACACTTCCATGTTCACGTCATTTGGGCGCTGTAGGACGATGATGTATCCTCTTGGCTTCGTAGGATCGTCGATGGCAGGCCTGCCCTTAAGAATCTTGCGATGTGTGTCGGCGACAGCCGCTGCCGCGATGCAACTACAGACCGCCAAGGTGACAACCAAGAAGAGGGCAAAGACTATGCAGGATGATCTCTCCATTTATAGGTGATAGTGTTTGATTCTTACATGTTTAGGGTATCCTAGAGGTATATTAATACTTGCTATCTATTATTTGTTGTTGAAACTTGCAATGCAAACGTTTTACTTGTTAGGATCGATACGAATAAACTTGACAAGAAAAAAAAACTCCTTTTTGCGTTCACAATTTTGGTGTTTTACACAAGATTACATAACTTACAAAAGGCTACATTGAGAGTTCTGATAATACCACAATGAACTTTGATACTTAAAAGCTTAATGACTTTTTTTTACTAATTCAATTCTAAACTATGCAAATAAAGTCTTTTTTATACATATGTAACTTACTACATGGCAAGCCTTCTTCAAACAATTCGATTTGTCCATGTTGCACGGCAGATACTACAAACAATTGAATAGCTTTGTTTTTGGTAAAAAAAGAATGTGAGGGACGTCTGTTTCAAGATAATAGAGAGTTTAAGTTCTTGCAATCCCTTGATCCAAATAAATAGAACATCCTTTTTTAGTATGTTACATGTTGTATAAATTTTTTGAAATAATTTTGTAAAATTTGATTTGATTTTTTATAACTATTTTATTTTACATTTGGCTTCCTTTCGTTTTGGAACTGCTATGGTTTAATAATGCATGTTTATAATTTTTTTATGAAAAAATAAAACTTATTAAACTCAAGACTTTAGGCAAAATTATTCTTTTGACTCATATAGGTGTCTCGTAAAGTCGTATATCAAATTAAAAAAAAATGTATGTACCAAATAAAGATAATTATAAATAATTAATATCATCAACCAAATTTCTTTATTAAGCATCCAAAAAAATATAAACACCATTATTTTGACTCATTGACTACTTTTGATTAAATAAATTCTTAAACATTAAGCTAAATAATTAATTTTTTAAAAATGATTTTATTTTATTAAACAAAAAATTGTATAGACTCATGTAGATTTGTATAAAATCGTATAAATTTTATAACTAAAATTTAAGTTTGCATATTACATAAAATTCTATGCTGGTGTTTTTCTAATATGAACTTTTAAATTTTCAAGGCTTAAAAACTCTACTCAAGAGTTTAATAAGTTTCGCAAAAACTTAGTTCCTAATATCTAATTAGATACATCTAATTCAAGATGAGGAGCAAGGTGTTTTCTTCAAATAAACTTGTAGTCACGATTTCATGGTAGGATAAAGAAAACAATAAATATTTGTATGGGTAACTTCTCTAACCCACAGCGATGGCATCCACTTCTTTACATTTAATTTAAAATTTTATTTCGGAGTAGGGTGATTTTGCTGGATGAAAAGCATTTAGAAAGAAATCAATGCAAATTTAGATGTCTACATACTCCAAATTCAATATTTTGTCTAAATGAAAATATGCTACTTAAACCGACAATTCAGATAGTTGTCTGTTGAATAGTAACTTCACAACCATGTGAAATACTTTTGTCAATAATTTATTATACTATGTATCATGTATAATACATAAAAACTATATAATGTGCTTCGATCTCAAAGAAAACATTTTATTTTAAATGCCTATTAATATTTTGTAACACTGACTGATGATATGAAAGTATCGTTTATAAGCATTTAATCATTTATAATTGCAAAACAAATATATACATACCACATTATATCAAATTTAATTGTATTCCATTATGTGATAATTACAGGTATATTGTTATCAAACATTATTATTATTGGACGCACGATTACATAAAAAAATGTCCAGTTAATTACTTCATAAATATATAATGCATTCATGCTTCTTTTCATAACATTATATGATATATTATTCTCATTAATTAAATTCTCCTCAGTTTGATACGTTAATTATAATTAAATAAAGTTTTAAATTGTAAATAATATTTAGCACATGCACACAAAATATATATGTAGTCGACAAAGGTGAGCACTTACTCTAGGGTCGATGGCCAGTTGTGAAATCATATAGACATGGATAAAATGATGAGGGAGACGTTCAAAGTGGAGGTGGGAGTGTTGATGATACACAAGTGTGAACACTTAGAAACAATAAATCATATAACATGCTCTTACTTTCGAAAATAAACCAATTCTCTGCACGTCATATGAGGTCAAATATTTGCATGTTGGATATCCAACTCACTAACTAATATGCACACCAGATGATATCAAATATTTGTATATTGGATATCTAACTTATCAATTGATTGTAGTTTTAGTTGAAATATATAGTTATATAGTAGATCTAATCAATGTTATCATAACCGGACCGGCGATCGAACCGGACACCCAACTGGATCATGGTTGGATCGGTTCGATCGGATTCAACCGGGTTGAACCGGATTTTATTAAAATAATATTTTTTATAAGAATTTACAATATATAATATAATTAATAGTATAAAATATATGTGCGGAGCTATAAATTAAAATGTATCTCATCTCTTCTTGATAAATTATTATCGTGGATCAATGTTCATAGGTCTATTTTATTAAATTTATATGCAAATATGGAAGAAAGTGAACCGCTATAATTTACAAAGCTACACATTCATTGTCTCTCTAATTAATATTATATAAAATATAAGAATAACTTACTTATAATTATATATATATATTGATATATAATTATTTTTATAATACTAATAATAATATATTAAATATTTTAACCCAAATTATCACTAACTTTTCTGTTATTTTACTTGAAACTATTGTATTTTCACTTTTTTCCTCATTTTTTATTTCATTTATTTTCATTATTTACTCTACTTCCCTTTAATTTCCTATTTCCAATTTTTCTGCCATTATTTTACTTTTATACACTTCAATGGTTATCAAAAAAAATTATGATGATTAATATTATTATACTAATAATCTTATATTAATTATTTTAATTAAAATCATTGACCTAACTTCCGGTTACTATTGTATCTTTCTTTTTTTTTTACTTTCCATTTTTTCCTCCTTATTTATTCTTATTTCCATTTTTGTTGTTGCTGATTATTTCCAAATTATTTCCTTTTATAAATATTTTCCTTCCATTTTTATAATAAATTTCTAATTTAGTTTGATTTTTTAAAAATTTAACATTGAACCCGGTTTTTTACCGGTTCACCGGTTTTACCCGGTTCGAACCGGTTCTTTCCGGTCAGACGTCCATCCCTATTTTGCACTTAAATCGGACCGGACTAGGCACCGGTTCGCGGTTGAACCGGTTGAATCGGCCGGTCCGGTCCGGTTTTAATAACATTGGATCTAATCGTTAGATAGAAAATATGTTGTAGTCAGAGTTAGAGGATCACCAATATGACTCAGTTATATATAAAATATATGAATAAGAAATAGACAATTAAAATAGACAATTCTTTTACTATAATTTTTATTATTTTCTCAATTTAATTTTTTTCCTATAGTAGAGTTATTCACAAATTCTTCCATGGCAGAATCATCTAAAAAGCCCTCTAGTGTGTATTCTCTAATCATGTAAAATTCTCCTAGCAATGTCTTCGTTTCTTGCCAATTGAATTGCACCAACTATCTGATTTGGTCAAGAACTATGGAGAATGCTCTTCGAGCAAAGAACAAAATCAACTTCATTGTGATGGCACAATAAAATGTCCATCAAATGAAGAGGCAAATTTTGAGTTATGATCCATTTGTAATTTCATGCTTATAGCATGAATATTCAATTCTTTAGACAAAGAATTGCAATCTAGTATTGCTTATGTTGAGAATTCTAAGATCTTGAGGGATGATTTGTAATGAAACTAAAATTTATCAAGTTTAATATGATTTTTTCCTTTTGAAATAGGACACCAAGACTGTTGCAGAATATTACTGCAAGCTCAAGGGACTTTGGGATAAACTAGATTTTTTTTTCGACATTCCTACATGTGATACATGCAATGCCGCAATCAAGCATGTAGCGCAAAGGCAACGAGAAAAAGCTCATCAACTCCTGATGGGGTTAGACTCTGAAGTTTTCGGAACTGTGGGGTCCAATATTTTGAGCTCTGGCCCACTTTTTTTCCTCATCAAAATTTATTTGGTTCTCATTCATGAAGAACAACAACATAAAGTTGCACGTATCCAAGATGCAACACCAGTTCCCGATGCTTTTCTTGCAAAGAATACTAGAGGCCAAAGTTTTTTTGGTGTTGAGAAACACACATTGCGATTATTGTGAAAGGGAGGGCCATGTTTGAGCTACTCGTTTCCAACTGAATGGACTTCCACCCAATTGGGATATGTCAAGAAAGAGCAAAAAAAAGAAGCGGGGAAAAAATAAATCAATATATCCTCCTCTAATTAATCCTTCAAAGCCATTACCAATTTTTGCAAATGTGATGCGAGCAAAAATATACATATTGCACGCATCTATTTTATATCATTTTTAGGCATTTAATATAGGTTTATTTATCATTTTAGTATTTTATTCTTTATATTTTACCTATGAGTCAGAAACTACCCAAACGTTCTCTTTTGTATGATTTTCAGATAAAAGAAGCCCAAAACTACGAAGAATTCGCATTAAACAATGAACAGTCGAGGCTCTAGAGAAATCAGAGACCAACTCGGGCCGTTTTAGGTACAAAACGGACCGTGTCCAACCCAGGAATCAGC
>LTAE01000543.1:31931-65408 GCA_001647135.1 Pontederia paniculata
ATAAGGTTATTGATTAATTCTGAAAGATAACAGTGGTTAACAGACCTTTTATCTCTAACCAATCCAACCTAATTCATCTAGATATTTATCTTTTAAAACTGAAATCTAATATTTTATCTCTTACATATTCTATCTTATCTTTTTATCAATCCATTGAGTATCTTTTTCGGATTTCAAAATAAAATTTCATAATCTTAAATTCATCAATCCTCGTGGGTTCGACACTCTACTTATCACTTTATTACTTGTGCGACCAATATACTTGTTGAGTATTTAGCGTGTGATTTTTCGCAATCAAAATGTTGTGCAGAATTCTCAAGACACCAACAAGTCACCATTATTTGGAGGACTATCTAAGACGATGTTTCAAAAGTAGTTGAGTATTTTTGGTGCGGATGAGATTACCATTGAACCTCTTTTTGGTAATGATCTCATTTATTTACCTTCTAATATTGATTGAATTCTCGATACTCGCGCATTTATGCACATGACAAATCAAGTTGATCAATTTTCATAATTGACATCAGTTGTAAATGTGTCATCAATACAAATTTCAAATGGAAGTTTTATTCATACAACACAAACATGAATTATCAACCTTGGAGGTGGTTTTGTTTTGAAAGATGTTATTTTAATACCAAACATTACATGCAATTTGATATCTATTGCTAAAATATGAAATGACATGAATCTTCATGCCATGTTTTTTTCTCAAATTTATGTGTGATACAGAACCTCACCATGAAGATGATGATTGAACTGGGTGAACTCAGAGGAGGTGTTTATCACTTGCGCAAAGTTGTTGCTACATCTAGTTATGTAAATAAAGTTGTGATCCAAGACAATTACGTCCTTTGGCATAAAAGACTTTCTTTCTTTACAAGGGATCAATTTACCTTCCAATAAAGGTTTACTTTCATCGTGTGATGTTATAGTCGAGCGAAACAAACTCGAAAACTATTTTTTAGTAGCTCTAATAAAGTAGTATTTTTATTTGATCTCGTTAATTATGACATTTATGTTCATTATGACAATGGTTCAGAGTTTCTATCATTGCGCATTTAACATTTTTTTATGCTAATGGTATCTATCACCAAACTTCTCGCACTCATACTTCATAGTAAAATGGTCGGGTAGAACGCAAGCACCGACAAATTTTAAATGTTGCACATGCATTACTCTTTTAGGTCTTTGCCGAAAACCTTTTAGGGTGAGGCGTTCTACATAGTAACACATTTGATCAATTATACACCCACTAAATTATTATCTGGATGAACACCTTATGAAATGCATTTTGAAAAGCCACCAAATATTCACAATCTTTGTGTCTTCGATTCTTTTTATTATGCTCATAATAATAAGTTATCTAGTCAGGACGAGTTTGATGTTTGATCATGAAGATGCATCTTTGATGGATATCCTTATGGTCAGAAAGGATGGTATATTTATGACTTAGAATCAAATGTTTTCTTTGATTCTAGAGACGTACATTTTAATGATGCTGAATTTTCTTTTGCCACATCCTTTGTTATTCCCAATTCTACTTCAATGTCAGTCATTTATTCTTAGATAATATTGGTAATCCTTTGTCAGACAAAGAGCTGAATCCTCCTCCCATCATTATGAAAATTAGACTATTTTATCTCCTTTCGATGCTCCTAATATAGTTCATTTTGATCCTTCACAATTGCATGTCATTGGTTCATCTGACTTTTCTTCTCCACTAAAGAGACCTCATTGTCACCATCGCCCACCAACATATTTAGATTCGTATGTGTGCCACAATGTGTGTATAAGTGATACTAATCCTTTGGGTGCATCTCATTCTATCGTTTCTTCTAGTAAGTTGTATCACATTGCACACTTTCTTGATTCCAACATGTTATCTATTAATTATAAAGCTTATTTAGCTAAATTTCATAATGAATGTGAGACTCAAAATTTTAGAATATTGTCTAGGATTCTCTTTGGTGCAAGGCAATGGTTGTAAAAAATAAATGTGTTAGAATTGAATGGAACTTGGATGCTTCAAACACTGTCACCTGGAAAACGTGCTATTGAATGTAAATGGGTCTACAAAATAAAGTGTCATCTGATGAAAGTATTGAATGTTATAAGGCCCGATTGGTGGCCAAAGGCTATACACAAGTGGAAGACATCGATTATCAAGAAACATTTGCACTTGTTGGAAAATTGGTCACTATAAGATGCTTTCTTACAGTGGTTGTTCATAACAAGTGGGAACTCCATTAGCTAGATGTGAATAATGCTTTCCTCCATGGTGATTTGGAAGAGG
The DNA here is from genome assembly GCA_001647135.1 of Pontederia paniculata. Classification (NCBI taxonomy): domain Eukaryota; kingdom Viridiplantae; phylum Streptophyta; class Magnoliopsida; order Commelinales; family Pontederiaceae; genus Pontederia; species Pontederia paniculata. Next base: position 34,228 of record LTAE01000543.1, read on the forward strand.
AAGTCTTCATTACATTACCACCTACATTTCATTCTCGTTTATTTGGACTTGTTTGCAAGTTGCAAATATCCTTGTATGAATTAAAGCAGGCCTCAAGAAATTGGTTTGTTAAGTTTACTTCTGCACTTATAACCTTCAGTTTCATACAGTCTAATGTTGATTATTCACACTCAAAAGGATCTATATTTATGTACATTTTGGTCTATGTTGATGATTTATTTCTCGTGAGTAATGATTCTAATCTATCTTTACAGTCGTAGTTTCCCCGCTCGACTCCAATGCGGTTTGAATATATGAAAAATCATAATGTGGAGGATAGAAAGAATGCCAATAGTACCATTTGTGGGCTACCCAGCAAAAGAAGGTCCCTATGAAAAGGTCGGACATATCGTAGAGGCGTTATGTGTGGTAAACAAAGACCAAAGGCAGAAGGAAGGGGGTTTAAGGGGGTGCACTGGCTCACCTAAAAATTTAAAACATTTTGAGCATCTGTGTTGTTCACATGTGAAAGGTTGGGTGCTTGGTCAGCCATGCTAATATTGAGGTGAGGTCCTAGGTTCGAAGCTACAAAATGCAAAGTAAGCCTTGAACTTTTGGCATGAAGTCACCAAAATATTTTCAAAACAACCACATGCATACAAGATGTTATGACATACTATTTTAAATTCCTTTTGACGATATTAATTTAAAATGTGCATCTCCTGAATAATCTGTCTAGCTCCACCCCTAACGAAGACACAAACCATAGGAGTTGTGGGGGTGTTTTCTGGTGAAGTCGAAGAGGTTGTGAGCGATGGAGTCAGGGCAAGTTTCACAATTTATAAAAAGGTGTCATGGGTGTGTTCCGTATGCGGACTTATCAAGTTGGAAGAATTAAATTTGTCTGTTCGGGAGAGGGTAGTTGATGGTTGAAATATTGAGATTTGTGCAGTTGAACTTCTTATTAATGTCGATATCAAAATCAGAATTTTGTCACGGTTCATGTCATGGTGATTTTTTTGAACGATGACTCAAACTCAAGGATGAACTACTCGAACTTACTAAGAAAATCATTGTTAGTTAAAGAAAATAAGACAAAGAAAAATGATATGATAAGTAAGGAACGATCTCACCACGAATAAGAATGTGTCCGTGAAGGCCTGACATGGTGAGGTATTAATAGTTGTGCATAAACATGCACCCTTCTATCTCCCATCTTTCGCCATCAATAATCCTGATCGGATCAATTAATCTTTGTTCAATTATGCTCTCACATTGTGGATCAAAAGATTGTTGATTTTCTATGTTTACAAGTGGGCTTTCACGACGCCATTGTATTGTAGTTGATGGTGTTCTCCTCTTCTTTGGCGGTATTTGATAGTCAACAGATTGAGACACCATTGTTGTTCTTATAGGGACCTTTGAAGGTAGCTCCTCCTTTTGACTCGTCAATCTTCAATTACGTACTCGCTTGTCTACTTGTCATTGAGGTGTCCATGCTCTTTTTTTATTATTTTTTGGTCATCATCTCCTTTGACACGGGCTTACAAAAGTTGTTGATCTTCTACATTATTGTTGTTATGGCATTCAAAATATTGAGAAATCAATTGTGCAATTGCTTCTCGAGTGCTTGGAGCTTTGTTCCATAGCTTCAAATTTGAGTTAAACATCGGATGGCTTCGGAGCAGGAGATGGCACCTCATCAACTTTGGGTTGACTTTTTGAATTGTGTCAGTTGTGCCTCCAAACTGATGATGAATTTATCTTTCATTAGGAGTCTCTTCTCAATTTTGTAGTCAGTTGACCAATCATCTCCTCAATATTGATATTTGGCTCAGTCGATGGTTTAGTTTTGAACATTGAAGTGATTATGTTATCGGTATCATCGTTGCTCTTTATTAGATTAGAAATATGTTTTTTCATCACTTGAATCAACTTTTCTTGCTCAGAGAGCTTTATCAGCAGTCCACCCATCATATGTGTGACTAAAGCTATTGGGTTCATCGAAGGATCTTCTTGAGGCATCATGTTTGTGTTCTGATTTTGTGCTGCCTCTTCTTGCTTAATAGACTTCTCTTTGTCTTCTATCTTTGGCGTTGGTTGTGGTTCGACTTTTGTTGCTTCTTTTCCCTTGAAGATAAGATACTGCTGAACATGTGATGTGCAGAAAATGTTTCCTGAAAAATTCACAACATTGGAAAAAACATGAAGGCAAATAAAAAAATATCTCAAAGTAGCTAATGAAACTAAAATAGATATTTAATGATTAATCATCGGCAATGGTGCCAAAAACTTGATGTGTGCTAATTATGCAGAAAAATTGCTAGCAAATGTATTAGTCATATCAAGTAATAGTTCAACGATGAATTGAGTATCGATCCCACAAGGACTAATATAACTTATCTATCTAATCTAACTAACTAATAGGAGATGACAAAGATTTTTAGAAAAAATAATTTTTGAAAAAAATAAAAAGAAATGTTCGATGACAACAACTTTAGGATTATGATGAAGTAACGAGAAATTTAGTTTCACCACCAGATTAATCAAGTTTAGTTCTAAACAATCTCCTAAGTGAATTAGGATCTACCTACAGTATGATGCCCTTTCAGGATGCACCAACTATCTTAACCTAGATATACACGATTGTTCATCTCTAGAATGCCAATTTTATCTTTTGAAAATTAATATGCATTAATATGTAGCTCCTCCGGATATGGATCGCTCCTCTCTAGAATGTCAATCTCACATACCACATACCTAAATATTCCGCCCGAGGATGTTATTCAGATGTGACATAAAATACTTTGAATTTAAATTTCAAAGATCAACTTGAGAGTTTCAAAAAGAAATAAGAACTCACTATTATTCTCCAAGATTCTAGCAAGATTTGAAAACTAAAAAAAATCATAAAATAGAAATAATCATAGCATTCATGTGCATAGAAGATTGGAGAACTAAAATTAATAAAATTAAAAGTTAAACATGCTTCTCTTATAGTAAAAGATATACTCCACAAAAATAAACTAAAAAATTATAAGAAGTTTATCCGTGAGAATAAAAGAGAAAGAAGAATCATTAAGGAGCAAAAATACCTAAATGATTTTCTATTCTGAAATCTCCTACAGCAAATTCTTCCTTTCCAAAGTAAGACTTCAAGTTGAGATTTCTTCACAAAATTTAGGCCTATTGCATATGATCCTGACTAGCTGCATCTCCTCAAAATGAGGCTTTCATAGTGTATTTATATGCTTCCAGCAAATAGGAAGAGTCATTTGATGTCAAAACTCAATTTACAATAGATATGCTTAAATCCATGATCAAAATTTTCAAAAGATAACTTAAAATGACTTCAAAAAAAAATAATCTTTTAGTTTTTCGAGACTTGTCAGATCGTGATTGGCTTGTCATGATCGTGATCGAAGGTAAAACATACTTTTCAAATTATCACAGTCCATGACATATTTGTTACTGCGTGACTGAAGGTAAAAATCAGATCAAAATCTAAAAATTCACATCCAGCATGTCACAGGTCGTGAAATGGATGTCACGATCGTGAAACAAATAAAACTTGATTCTAAGCTTTGTCACGGGTTGTGACTCACATATCACGACCATGACCAAAGCTAGAGAACCTCCCCTGGCCGTGACAAATAAGTTCTAGCATGAAAACACAAGTTTGATCAACTTTGGGTTTGTCACGGTTGTGATAGGCTTGTCACGACTGTGATCAAATGTACTAGAAGATATTACATATTAAAATCACAATTTCGAGCTCGTTTTAGCTTCGAATTGAGTGTCATTTTTTAATATCTTCATCTCTTCGTCATCTTGCCTCTTACACAATAAAATATAATAAATTGAGTAGTTTTCTATTTTAAAATAAATAAATAAATAAGAGTACATAAAATTATGCATGTGATGTAGAAATGAGTGAAATTTGGACCAAATATGTTATAAAAAAATATAACTAATTTAGCATGTATCACATGATCAGTTTCATTTAATTCTCTCCAAGTTGAGAATTCTCGATTCTTATTCTCCAATTTTAGGGGGAGTCTTGAGAGCTTGTTTGGCTTAACTGATAAAAATATCTAATAAGCACTAATGCTGATAAGCACTAATGTTGATAAGCATTTTAAGTGTTGATACTTATTTTAAAACATAAGTAGTTATACGTTTGGATAAAAGTACTGATAATATCAATAAATGATTATAATATTTGTTAAAGTAAATATTGATTAAGATACCCTTAAAGTTATATGATAATAATATTAAAAAATATGGATAAAAGAGTAATATAGTTGGTTAAAATTAATAAGCGAACAACTTTAAAAATAAGTAGGGGGGACTCTGCTTATTTTTTTCAATTTATAAATAGTTACCTAACAACTTATAAGTATATTTTTTTATTTACCAAACATGGAGATTTTATAAAATTTACTTATAAGTAGTTTTCACCTACTTATAAGCTTAGCCAAACAATATATGCACACCAAATGAGATCAAATCCCTTTCAATTTTGATCTTGATGCATATCAATAGCTAAGGGCTTGTTTGGCTTAGCTAATAAAAAATATCTGATAAGCACTAATGCTGATAAGCATTTTAAGTGTTGATACTTATTTTAAAATATAAGTAGTTACATGTTTGGATAAAAGTGCTGATAATATTAATAAGTAGTTGTTATGTCTGTTAAAATAAATATTAACTAATATACCCTTAAAGTTATATGACAATAATATTAAAAAATATGGATAAAAGAATAATATAGTTAGTTAAAATTAATAAGTCAACAACTTTAAAAATAAGCAGGGGGACCTTGCTTATTTTTTTTCAACTTATAAGTAGTTATCTAACAACTTATAAGTATATTTTTTTAGTTATCAAACACGGAAATTTTTTTTTACTTACTTATAAGCTTAGCCAAACATGCTCTAAGTATCCTAAAATAATATCTGCACACCAGATGAGATCAAATCCCTACAAATTGGATATCCAACTCACTAGCTAAACTATTAAGTAGAGATATATATGTACACCTAAATGAGATCAAATCTCTATAGATTGAATATCCAACTTATCAACTGACTACAATTTTAATTGAGATATATAATTGTATAGTTGATATGATAGTTGGATAGCAAATGTGTTGTAATCAAAGGATCAAGAATCTTACTCAGTTATACATAGAACATATGAATAAGGAATAGATAATTTTTTTATTGTCATTTTTATTTATTTCCTTAGTTAATTTTTTTTAACTTCAAGTATGTAGAGATCTTGTATTTCAATTTAAAGTTGAAAAAAACAAGAAAATTGATCACCAACAATTTCATGGCAACAAATTTATCTTAGTAAAAATAGTGTGATGTTGCGAGCCAAGACATCAATTTCGATAATCCATTGCTTTGGAATCCATAAAGCTTTGCTTGAATATTTAGCAATTAAGAGATAGATCAGGGAAGAGCGAAATTATATCTTAGAAATCATAGGAGCTACTAACCCCGAGTTTGATTCTTGAAGGCGGAGCTACGTGCTCTACACGTGCAGGCAATGGAATTTTTTATATATATTATATAGTGGAGATCTTATCATTCTTCTTCTTAACCTGATGGACAATGAATATAGTCAATAGATACATTGCCAAGGCTCGAACTACCAATTGTGCATATTTTTTTTGTCTTTTTTTATAACTGAAGCTAACACCATGTGTGCATATTGTTCTTGTGTCTTTTATAAGCAAACCTATTTAACAAAGCTATAGTAATATAATAACATATGTTAAAAAAATTCTTATATAATTTTCTTTCTAATTATATGAAACTATAAAGTTTATATATTATTCGTGCTTAATAATTGTTTACTTAACTATCTAATATTGATTCTATTATTTTGACTACTTTCTTGATTTACATGGAGAAAGCAAAATATCAAGTTATCATATGTATTCGTGACAATTACAACATTAATTTGTGTTATATATCTAATATTTAGAAACTATTTTATCTATTATTATTGATTAAATGAAACTTCATTTGAATCAAATTTAAATAAATTCTCTTTTTATTTTGAATATTGAACATTATTTATTTTTTTCTTTCATAGCTTATTTGAAATTATTTTGATTTTTTTATCAATATAGCTCTAGCTATATATCCATATATTTATCATGCATTTTATAGTCCAGTAATTATCTTATAGGTCATTCCTTCTCCATTTGTATATTTTTCATAATTTTTTAAACTTTTATATTGCACTCATTTTCTCTCCTCGCAAATATATTCTTATATTTATTAATTAAAATATTTAATCTCATTAACTCTTTACCTCATAATTATGTTTATTTTCTTGTTCCTCATTATTTTTTTTCTCTTATTCTCATTTCACTAGAGATGCTTCCTTTGGACGAAACTCAATTATTATACATTAAATATGTAAATAATTGGTATAAAACTTTAATTTAATTGATATAAAACTTTATTTTACCTCTTATTTAATTTAAGAATAAAGATAGAAATAAAAATAAAATAAGTATAAAAAATTATAATCCATCAAATACATAAATTTTAAATTATTTCATAGTTTCAAACCACCTATCAAACCCTATTTAATTTTTTATTAAATGTTTTGCATGAAAGTACACCCCATCCAATTACTTGCTAAATAACGAATCTTTGCATCAAAGCACCAAAAGATGTTATGCAGAAACCAACAAATGGCAGTTTGAATCTCCTTAAAAAGAAATTTCAAAATGATTGCTCAATTCAAACTTCAAAGAGAACTTTTGTAACACTCATAAATAAAAACTAGGTGAATTAAGGTCAGATCATTTAGAAGTACATCCAAAAAAAAACATTAAATCAAAGGTCACCCCAGCAGTTAAGAAGTCATTTCTATCGTTCATCTTTATTTAAATTTCAACTCTTCCATTAATATGTCAATCCTTGTTCCCGTTTTAGCTTGTTTTTAGTAATTTACCAATTTTGAAGACAGAATGAACAAAATAGATAATCATAACAAATAAAATGACACTCAATAAGAATGAACTTGCAAGGAAACTGAATTGCAACAAACTTCAGAGGCACTTGGAAGACCGGCAACTGGGAAAAAGCGCACCACGTAATGTCAGTAAGGTAACACCATCTCAGAACAATAGGTAAGTTTTTTAACATTCAACATCACTGCTTCCCTAAAAGTCACCATCAGCTCTAATGTCATGATCTATGGGTACAACAAAACACCAGGACTAGAGATAATAAAACTCTAGGTCTGAAAGAAACTATGTCCCAGAACAAAACAGATGTCACATCACAGAAAACTTCCTGATTCTATTGGCTGACAGACAAAGACCTTTCCCTGTGTGACGACTTAGCTGGGTAATCTTCAACAGGACTCCTACTGCGTGACCTGCTGTCAATGGGAGAGCGGGAGTAGGATCTCTCTTCTTTTCTGTCTTGGGGAGAAACAGACCTGGCAATGGAAAAAATATTGCAGTTTTCTGTAAGTGTTCATTTTTTTTCCCTTTTAAACATAAAAGAATGATCTTTTTCCTATGGAAATTAATATTACCTAGAATACTGCTTCTTTTTTGGCGAAGTGCTATAGCTTCTGCCCCGAGATCGAGGTCCACCATTCCGTGGGGAACGAGAGTGACGAGGAGAACGAGAGCGAGACTGGCGAGGTGAGCGTGAATATCTGCTTGATCTACGATGATCATGTGATGAACCACCCCTGGAAAAAGATCAATGATGTAAGAACTGATGCTTCAGTTAAAAAAGTACACTAATACTTTGGAACCACTCTAAAAACAACCCAAAAAAACAAGGAATAATAAAAGCAAAAAAATGAGCATCACACTTCAGGGTACTTGTTTGTTCTACAGGGACACTGAGAGATAAGTTATATCCAATGCACAAAATATAAGTATTGATCTTTTTTAGATGAAAAAATGTCTGTGTTGATGATTCAAGATTAATTGATCTGTTTACCTTCTTTCTCTTGCTCGCATTTCAAGTGGCTTCTTCCTGTTCTCCTCAGCAAAAACAACAGTTAATTCCCTGCCAAGAAGAACCTGCCCATCCATTTGATACTTGGCTTCAGCGGCGTCAGCAGGATCATCATACTGAACAAACCCAAACCCACGAGGTTCCCTGCCAAGTTCAGAAGTTGATTTAGGACACAATAGAGTGATGTTGAATTGAGATAATCTTATTTATTGAGTGCTCTAAATTGCCTCATCGTGACAATCCAGAGGTAAATTGAGGGTCGAATACAAGCAAATACTTTTGATGTTTCTCACAATTCAAGTAAATCTTGAAGCCATATAATTCAAGTTAAAGCAAGCTCATGGCTGCTGACCTTGCACTCTTCAGAGTTTAAAGATGACGGATATTCTTCAAGACTTGAATATCTTCAAAAAGTAAACCTGAAAACCATTTTCTTGCCATCTTACTAGCCACTATCTTCATAAAATTATCATCTTCAATACAACTCTCAAGACTTGACTTGTGTCTTCAAAACTCTATTTCCACTGTTAAACTCAGCAGCCTTAATGAAAAATACAACATTTATTGAAGATAAATTTAGAGCATGAATCACAAGGGTGGAGCAAGTAATTAACAAACTTGCAACTTGGGCATAGCTGCACATGACCAATTAGCATATTGTGAAGTTGCACAACAAAAAGTGTAAACAAATTTATGTTTCCTTTTTTCCTTCTTTGCAGAGTAAAATATCTAATAAAGAACAAACACAAACAGCATCCACTCACCCAGAATAGTAATCACGAGGCAAATAGATATCCTTAATTCGACCAAAGTGACCAAATGGCCTACGTAGATCATCAGGCCTGTAACCACAAAGATTCGTCAGACTAGAAAAGAAAGACCAAAAGTGGAAATATTCACATTTTTATGCAACCATTAAAAACCAAAAATAACAAATAAAATATATTAAAATATTGCGCACAACAAATAACAAAAAGAATCAAGGACAACCTTCTCCAGAGGATTTGGTATTCCAACTGCTATATAACTACTTTTGAGCAGATAATTAACCCAAAAAAGTATACATGTAATCCATATAAGCTGTCTAACATATCAAGTTATGTGAATAAGATCTATAAGCCTCTCCACCAAGTTACGAAGCATCCGAGGCTTGGGCATAATATCCTTGTAACCACTTGACCTCTTGATTATTCAACTCCTCTAGCAGCCAGCCCTAAAAGGCCGTGATATATTAATGATTATACTCACAAGGTATATCCAGGAAATGTAACAGGGTACATGGTGTTTTGCATGCAAAAGGTAATTAGCACTCACAAGAATCTGACTTCCTTGAGTGCAGAGAGTAATGTCTTATAAAAAACTTGTATGATAGGTAAGCATATCTTCTCCAGCAACAAAGGCAAAAAACACATTCCATAACTGTTGGAGCAACCATTGGGGGCAATATTTAAATTATTTGAAAAGCCATCTTCAGGGCATATGATTTCAAGATTTATTGATAACTGGAGAGGTCTCACAGCCAAATGATTTCTAATAACTGGGGATGTCTCACAGCTAAGCAGGTTAGAGGTACGTAAGTGTTGAATTGTACTAAGTTTATGCACATGTTTGTGTTTTAAGTCTGTAAAAATATCAAAATTAGCTTTAAATTGTCACTCTCTTACTAACCTAACATCTCCTACCTCCTAAATATTGAAAATGTATCAAGTCCCAATATAAAATGCTACCACATCACTTCAGGAATAAAAGATGAAACATAAAGCATAAAAAAGATAAAAGAGTGGCAGATACTCTTTTTTAGAGTTGTCGATTATATGAAAATGAGAAGACAATTATGACAATCTAAATTTGATCGTTGCCCAATTTGATGTTAAGACATCCTTCTCATCTCTTCTCCTTAGACAACTTCAACAGCTTGTTCTATATTGGAAACAGTAAGATTTGGGGTACCATAATAGCCTAACCCTTCAAGGAACAACATTCTCATGTTCAAATACCAAATTTCGAGAGGAACTTACTGGATATCTCATATTTTTTTTATATAAAATGTGTGATAACTACGAAAAGCATAAATAAAAAAAAATGAAACACCATGAAGAACTAACAAAAACTTGATCTTGATATAAAATGTGCTGATGTTTAGAATACCCCAATGATTTTGTTGTGGCGCAAGTCTTAACAGCTACATTATCATCGGTAAATATACTTTCCAAATTGAAAGTCCTAAACATGCAGTGAACTTAACTTAAAGCCTCTACCGAACAAACAAATAGTGCCGCTGCCACTGAACCATCGACAGGTATATTGTACTACATTATAATTCTCAAATATAAACTTTTTGGCCAAATAAGCTATTTAATTAATCACTTTATCAACCCAACTAAAACCTTCCAATCCAATGCAAAGAAAATAAGGTGATCCATGCGCTCCGCAAGACTGCATGCTTATGCAGCTAAAAAACATCAAGAAGCGCAACATACTTGAAGATCTTGAAAACAAACGTTCATTTTGTTCTTACTAATCGGTCGATCTTTGCAAAAAAATTAATTATAAAAGAGGGGTAGGTCAAGGGAAGACATCTACTCTGAGGGCATAAAATCGCGTAAAGGTACACCCAATAATGTTAGCGAGGAGTTGATGACGAAACATAACCTGCAGTCCCGGCGGAGGTTGCGAACGAGAAGGCTGGTGGGAGCGTCCCTTCCGCCTCCGCCACTGCCGCGGCCTCCGTAGCGGCCTCTGGGACTGGGGCTGCGGCCTCTCCGGCCGTAGCCGCCTCTAGGAGGAGGCGATGGGCTGTAGCTGTAGCCTCTGCCCATGGTCCGGCGAGGATCCGAAGGCTTTGGAGTTGGAGATCGACCACCGAGCAAATGAGAACGGCCGGGAAGTGGGAGGAGAAAGCTTGCAAGGACGGCTAGGGTTTCCTCCTTGATCCCGCTTCCTATATTTATAGGAGTACCAAAGTTACCGATGGATTAAATAAAGATCGGTTCGAGAAAAGCGCAGCGTTTCCACCGTTACAGTCTATGTCGTTTCAACTATTTCGCGGCGCTACCAACCAATTCCTAGTGAAGAAATCGACACCCGATAGAAATTAAGGTTTTAATTTATTTTTTAATTTTATTTTTCTTATATTAAGCCTTCGATGTTCTTGGTAACATCGACTGCTATGGATCACAAAGTTTACATAAATAAGAATTGGGATTATAATATGAATCTAGATCGAAAATAAAATTTAAGATTTACAAAAAATTGGTAATACAATATTAAAAAATCTTCGATAATTATGTTCGAGTTTTAAGAATATTTAGACATCAAAATATCATGATAAAAATATTTATCAATATTTTATATTATATATTCATTAACTTTATAAAAATATATAGAGGTCGAGATGCCCTTGACTTACGTACTATGATACTCAACTTATATACTACGATATCTCGAATTCAATTGATATAATCAAAATTTAACTTTAATTCTATTTATTTTTTTCTCCATATGCGGAATGAAAAAAAATTTGAGTTTATGACATTTTTTTTCTTCTATTCATGTAATTATGTTTTGACCATTTTATTACTATTTTTAATAAATAAAGAAAACAAAAACATGGATTTAAAAGTAAAAGACATACTATTTAACTTTTTTCATTTTCATTTCACGCTAAAGTGTTCACTTTTGTCCGGGAGCCAATCCACATATAGGATGGGAGGGCCTCGACCTCCCAACTTTTTGGTGTATAAAATATATATAAGTATATACAAGTAGTTGTAGTCAATAAAGAGAATAAATACTAACAAATTATCATAATTATCAAACTAATATAGTGAATAGGTGATTTTGGTCCTCATCAAGAGATTAGAGTTCAAATTCTTGACCCTTGCTAATTTTTTATAATTTATTATTATATATTTTGACTCCCCCCTCCTTAATTTTCCTTTTGAAACCCCCCCCCCCCCATGAACCCCCCCCCCCCCTCTCCTTAACTTAACGAATATATTGTTATATATTCGTCCCTGCTTTTATCCTTTCAAATGATAGCTTCCATAATGAAAAGTTCATTAGTTGATTGATAGTTCAATATGAATTATAAAATATTATCAAATGGTTTTGACGAATTTTATGATACATAATTTTAGTGATATTCACAGCAATGCACAATTAACTTGTAAGTAGTCATATATTATCACAATTCAGAAATAAAAATAAAAACTAGAAACAAATTATGTTATTTTAATATATATATATATATACATATATATATACATATATATATATACATATATATATATATATATATATATTCATAAGTAGTTCTTTATTTGTGTATTTCTCTTTGACATTATAAAACTTTTTAAATTTTGATTAATTGTTATTTTAGAAATTAACATTTGATAAATAAACCTGAAAATAGCAGCTGCTCCTTCATATCAGTACAACTAAAAACGTTTATCGTAACCGAAAAAACGTTATATTAGCCTGTAACCGAAAAAGAAAACATTGTATCCGCCGATATAAAGCACCCATCAAAACTACCGAAGCCCGTGAAAAGGAAGTCACGTTGCGTCCATCTCGTTTCTCCACGGTCGACCCTTTCGCCGTCGCCGCCGTGTTTGCATCGTCTTCGTCGCCGTAGACTCGCCTATTGGATAGATGACGACCATCCGGCGGTTCAGCTGCTACGACCTCCTTCGCTTCACTCACGTTAACCTCGACCATCTCACCGAAACCGTGAGAAATCCTCCCCCCTCTTTCCATTGTCATCTTCCTCGTTTTGCCTTTTCTCGTTAAATTGATAGTTCTATGAGCTCGTCATTGCAATCATCTGGTCTCCTCTTCTTCTTCCTCCAGTTCAACATGTCGTTCTACATGACCTACCTCGCGCGATGGCCCGACTACTTCCATGTCGCTGAGGCCCCCGGCAACCGCATCATGGGATACAGTGAGGATCCTCTCCCCTCGCTCAATTCTTGCTCAGTTTTGCTTCTTACTTTTGTAATCTTCTCCTTGATCTTTTTGGTCCTGGAGAATTACCACATTTGCAGAAATGGAGGTTCATTGCGGGTATGGCTCTCTTGGTGGCAAGTTTAAATTAATTTAATTATGTATATTTTTTTTGGTCCGATCTTGTGTCTTTCCTTAGTTCAAATGCTTGTTCTGAAGGCAGAATTTGGTTTATTAAAGTATGCCTGAGGGGGTCAAATTTAACAAATATTAAGATGGAGCAGAGAGATTAATGGATGAATCAGTGGCAGTCTCTGCAAGCAACCTAGGGCATTAGATCTCGCAGTTATGAAGATAGTGCAGATGACGAACCTTTGTGAGATCATGCATGTCATTTCTATTTTCCTTGTTTTTTAAGCTCTGCAGTTGTTATCATGTTACAAATTGTTTTCCTAGTGCCTAGGCAACATTTTGAGACCATATTAGAAAAGTTAGCTCACATGTTTCAGCATCCAGAGTGGACATTAAAAAAGAACTCAATCATAGAAAATAAATAAGCAACAGAAAAAATGAAAATGGAAACAGAAAGAGAGGAGAGAGAGAGCAGAGGCCAGTTACAGAGAAGTTGGGAGGAAGGATCAGTTGAGAGCAGGAAATCAACAAGTAGAGGAGAGGAGGAGACACATCTTGGATCTAAAATAGGGTCATAGACCATTTGGGGCGCATCATTGTTTGAAGGACTGTCAACTAGAATGAGACAAAGCCATGCCTGATGTGCTGCCCAACAGACTCGCTCCATCAACCTATTCTGCAACCTGCAAATACGTTCAACATCATCACATGTTTCTGTAACTAATAGTTCCACCTTTCTTGTAACAACATTGAGCAACACATGTATATAAGACTGTACAATTCATTCAATAAAACTCACCCGTTCATATCAATTGCTTCAGACTCTACATGGTATCAGAGCCAAGTTAAAAAAAAGAAAAAAAATTCCACTCCAATGGCGGTTTCTTAACATTCATCCTCCTCGACATCTTCTGTTAGTGAAGCCTCAAGTTCTTCTCCATTACCACCCATGCAGGCTCATCGCTACATCTCGTTGAAGTTAACATCCAATTATCTCCTGTTGCATACCCAGATCAAGCCGCTCATCTGCAGTTTCAGTATAGAAAAGTCAACTCAATCCTCACGGCACCTTCCTAGCGCCACCAGAAGGTGACAATGCTCCATCGGCCTAGTACCTCGAATGGCAACGTCGCGATCAGCAACTCCTCAGTTGGCTTCTTGCATCCTTATCAGAGGTCATATCATCTGTTGTTGGCTTGAACATTGCTCTTCAAGTTTGGCTTGCGCTCCGACAAGCCTATGGTGCCCCCACTGAAACTCTTTTGACAACTACAAATGCAGCTCCATAATCTAAAACAAGGCATTATCCCACTGCGGATGTTTCTTCGCCAGGCCAAGTACAACACGGATGAGCTTTCTCTTGCCGGACAATCTCTATCGACCTCTGCATCCAATGCTATAATCTTCATAGTAATAATAGCAGTGTTGTTGTCTCGCTTGCAGCAAGGGCCACTCCAACTACGTTTCCAGAATTGCAAAGCATCCTGACGTGCATGATATCCGTCTTCAAGCCAACAAAGTGTTTGACGGATTCCAACCCACTGCAACTATGCATCTAGCCCCAACATGCCCTCTGTCAACTCCTCCCCGCGACATAGAACCACCTCATCTCGTTGAGGTTGAGGTCGTGGACGTCATGGTCGTTTGCCATGCCCTGTTTGCAGCCTTCAAGACCACTCTCTGTGACATCGCCGCCAAAGAAATTTCGTTGTTCAACAAGATCATGCCAACACTGCTTATGTGTCTCTCCTGCGCTTCCAAGATCTTATGTTGATTGGTTTCCCGATACAGGTGCCACGCATCGCACTACTCCCGACTTACAAAACTTGCAAATCGTTGAGCAATATCAAGGCCCTGAATAACTTCAAGTAGGAAACGATAATGCACTTGTTATTAAAGATATTGGAGTCACTCACGTCGACATTGCTGATCGCAACCTCAAATTGGGAAACATTTTGCATGTTCTTGACATCACTAGAAATCTTCTTTTGGTTGGTCAAATTTGCCTCTGATAATTATTGTTTGTTTGAATTTCACCCATCCCATTTTGTTGTCAAGGATCTGGCAACTTGTCGCCGGCTCATCCAAGGACGAATTAAAGATGGCTTGTACCATCTTTCACTTCCAACGGCAGTTGCACCTAATGTGCTTGCAACATGTGTCTCTTCCAACTTATGGCATGCTCGTCTTGGCCATCCGCATCAGCGCATCCTGTCGACCATCCTTTATCGTCCTCACTTGTCTTCTTCAACTTCAATCAGTAGTTGCTCGGCTTGCATTCAAGGCAAAACGAGTGAACTGCATCTGCCCAGCACCAATAACATGAGCTCAGCACCACTGTAGCTCCTCTTTGCGGATGTTTGGGGGCCAGCTCCACAAAACTCAGCACCGGGCCATTCCTATCTTCTAATAACTGATACCAAAATAAAACAGCTGCAAACTGACAGAGGCGACGAGTTTCTTGCGCTATGATCTTCTTTAATTGCCAATGGCATTGCCTATTGCCTTACTTACCTCACACGCATCAGCAAAATGGACTTATCGAATGCAAAATTCGTCATGTCATAGAAATTGCCCTTACCTTGTTAACTCATGCTTCTGTTCCACGCAGGTTCTGGCACTATGCCATTGGAACCACCGTCTACTTAATTAACTCGAGGCCAACATCAACCTTGAATTTCAGCTCGCCATACTACCGTCTCTACAAACGAGAGCCAACTTACATTCATTTGCACACCTTTGGTTGTGTGATATTTTCTCGTACTAGAGCATGCAATCGACACAAGTTCGATGTTCACTCTCTTCCGTGCGTTTTTGTCGGTTATCTTCCAAACAGCATTGGCTTCCATTGCTATCATCCACCTACCGGTAAAACTTGTGTTGCTCGTCATGTTCGTTTCCTTGAGACAAATTTTCCCTTTCAAAAAATTCCTGCACAATCGCTCATTAACAATTCGCCGCCAACCCGTTTTCTTTTTGTCCCGCTTCCATTACATGCTACACCCACATCAGACTCAAACTTAACCACATCATCATGGCCCTCCAGGTTATCGTCCTCAACCTCTCGACACACAACTCCTCCTGTATCATCAACGCCTGCTTCCCGCGGCCTTCACCAACGCCCACGAATTGATTATCATCAGCTTGCAGGATTCAAAACACTATTGTGTACATCATCACCAGCTACAACGACAACATCGACATGTTTTTCTAAGGTAGTTACTGTTCCTGCTTGGAGACAAGTTATGGCCAACGAATTCAATGCCTTGATTCGGACGGCACATGGACGCTGGTACCACAAACACCGCAAATGAATGTCGTCGGTTGTAGATGGATTTCTCGCAGCAAGCTTCATGCTGATGTGTCATCTGAACGTCACAAGGCACGTCTCATCACCAAGGGGTTCAATCAAGGACCGGGTATTGACTACACCGACACCTTTAGCCCTGTCATCAAACCAATGACGATTTGGTTGGTCCTTTATGTTGTTGTGTTCCGCAATTGGCCGCTGCACCAGTTGGACATCAGTAATGCATTTTTACATGGTCAGCGACCTCACCGGGCTTGAGAGGGGATGTTAACTAGAATGAGTCAAACCCATGCCTGACGCGTTGCCCAACAGACTCGCTCCGTCAACCTATTCTGCAGCTTGCAAATACGTTCAACATCATCACACGTTTCTGTAACTAATGGCTCCACCTTTCTTGTAAAATCACTGAGCGACACATGTATATAAGACTGTACAAATCATTCAATAAAATTCGCCCGTTCATATCAATTGCTTCAGACTCTACAAGGACAACCAGGACAGATTAATAAGAGGGAAAAAATGCCAGATTACATCTGTGTATTTTCAAGGTATCTGAGACACCTGCCTCTTTCTGAGCACATACTTCAAGCCCACCTGATTGGTACTGTTGGGCCTGGGTGTTTACTGCATGCTTCCTGTACTGCATTCTCTGAATGCATTTGATGATGTTTCTCACTTTATTCTCTTTGCTTAAGCTGCATATAAAATACACTAGATGCATGCAAAAGTTTCATTTTTTTTTCTCAGATTTTATTCTTGAGTCTGAATTCTACTCTTGGTCCAAATCCTTAGTTTCTCTCTTAGTTTTCAATTGAATCTCAATATGATTTCTTTTGTTTGTTATTTATTGTAGTTATGGGAAAGGTAGAAGGGCAAGGTGAATCTTGGCATGGTCATGTAACTGCAGTAACTGTTGCTCCAGAATTCCGGAGACAGCAATTGGCCAGGAAGCTCATGAACTTACTGGAAGACATTAGTGACAAGTCGTAATTGTGTCCTCTTTCATAATTGTTTTATCATATAATATGAGTACCTTCTTGATGTTCTCTTCTGTTTTTTGGTGTGCCTTATTGACTGCAATTTTTTCTTCTGTCACATTTGTCAGATTTCTTACTGTAACATGGAAAAGTGTTTTAGATTTGTGGTTCAGTTTTCACAGCACGTGATATCAGTTAATTTTTGTGCATCTTCATCCAGTATATATTTTCATTTTGACCTGTGAGTTATTCTTGCGTTAGTTGTGCTGTAGTAGATTCTATGGTGTTTGTTAGGGTAGTAGATCATATGGTTAACTCCATCAGTCTAAATGGAGAATCTAATATATTATTTACTGAAATTTCCTGAAGCATGGCAATTGTATGAACACCAAAAAAGTGCTAGTTTCTCATCGAGACCCTTGTACTTTGGTCAAATTTCACTATGCATCTGATTAAACAGATACTCGTGTGTTCGTCCTCTTTTTTGTCATTTATTATTATTTGAAAGAAACATATATAATCATCCATCATTCTGGAGTAGAATTGCATGTTTGTTGGTGTGTGGCATAGATTGCATTTATGTGGCAGCCATGGATAAATCTCAAATAGAATACAGGATGGTCCAGTATTTATAGTCACAATCCTTTTATCATGTATATTTGAAATAGTGTTGACTCAAAAGTCCTATGAGATAATGTTAATTAATAAATCCTAATAAATGAATCAAAAGAAGCAACAATGTAAGTATCTTTTCATGTTTTGAGTGTAAACATAATTATTATTGTGGGCCAGGCCTTCAAATGATGAAGCATCATGTGAAACATCTATTTCACACAAATGATCGATTCGTCTCATATGTGCGTGTGTGCGCGTGCGCGTGCGCGCGCGCGCGCGTGCACGTGTGTGTGTGCGTGTGTGTGTGCGTGCGTGCGTGTGCGACACACGTGTGCGTGTGTGTGTGTGTGTGTGAGAGGCCTCTCCTACTAAAACTGTAGTTCTGTCCCTAGTGGCAACATGTCATGTATGCCGCTTTGACTTCATAATTAGGCTCTATTTTTTTATGGAAATGAATTCATAAGGAAAATAATTTTAGGAACTTGAATTTTTGAAAAGTGATTTATTTTCATGTGTTGGGTATATGACTCTCAAACATATCGGAAAATGGTATTGAGAATGTAAATAAAGAAGTTTTGTGAGAGGAAAATGATTTCCCATTTGAAAAAACAACTCAAGAATGCTGCAAAATATCAGTTAAAGATTCGACTGATTGATCCATATAATGACAATATCCTAGCACATACGTTCTCACACTTATTTTTTTCATGTTGATCTAGTGTTTCCTACTGTATGGCTATAATATTCAAAACAATTTGAGAAGTATATTGTTTAAGAGTGGATCTGAGTTTTATGATACAGTTATTTTTTCAGTTTATAATTTGTGTTGCTTACATTATATTGTACAAACATATCAGGGATAAGGCTTACTTTGTTGATCTTTTTGTGCGGGCATCAAACTTGCCAGCTATTAAGATGTATGAAAAGGTATATTATTCAATATCATATTTGTAACTTTTTTCTCAATAAACATTTTCAAGTAATTCCAGTCCATACATCACCACTTTGCTTCTCAAGAAACTTTGTTCTTCATAACTTGTGCCATCAATATCAGGTTTTTATCTTCAAATGAAAGCATATTGCTTATTAGGACCATTATCTTTTTGTGACCTCTATGTTATCAGTTTCGTTCTAGCATGACATGTAAAAGAGGAACTTCTGCAGTTCATCCATGGCGGTGAAGATTGAATTAGCTATTTCCATTTTGCAGAGACCATTAATTGATGATAAAACACTCGTGTCTAAATTAAGTTACATCTTTTAGCATTATGTGAACAGATATCGTTGGTGGAATACACTAGCAATCATAGATAGGACATAGTTCGTTTGTGTTACCTATTCTTTGCAGTTGTGGGACTTTGGTTTGTGATGAAATATGGGAATGATGTCATGGATCAGAGGAAGACATGGCACCTATTTTCTTTCTATCATTTTTTCCTCATTTTTCCATTTGAAAGAGCCATCGGAGTTATTGAAGATACTGCCTTGTGGATGGATATTAATAATTGGAAGACTTGCATTTAGTTATCCAGTAATGGTACAAATATTTATTTTATTGTACTTTTGATACAGTTGATCTATATAAATGGTATTGGGCTCTTAATTTTGTGAAAATAATCGTTTTAATTAAAGCAAAACAAGGATTTAAGTGTTTACAGAGGAAGTACATCACCTTGAGCTGTTCCATATAAAGTTAAAGTTCTTGGGTATCACTTATCATTCACAACGTCAGATGTAACGCCTGGTTTTCAACACTTGTATGTGTTGGTTTCATATCTGATGCAATTTAACATTTTTCTCCATGCACCTTGCAGCTTGGGTATGTTATCTATAGACGTGTGTTGCGCTATTACTCTGGAGAAGAAGATGGGCTGGGTGAGTGATTAGATCACGCTCTCATGACATAATACGATGGAATGCTTGCCAGGTGCTAACCAATTGGTTCATTTTGTTTCAGATATGAGGAAAGCATTATCAAGAGATGTGGAAAAGAAATCCATCATTCCTCTCAAAAGACCAGTTACAACTGATGAACTTGAATATGATTAATTAAAGGGTTCTTTGTCTCAACTGACCGGGAAATTTATTTGATCTTTGTATCAAGACCACTTCTGAGGTTTTCCATTTATATGGTAAAGTTTGATGTAACATATACTTCTTGGATTTATCTAATGTTTGAGTTTTGATCATTCCATGGTGAAGCACAATTCATTCAAGAAAAATGGTGGTGCACAAACTGAACAGAGAACTCTTTTCTTCGGACATTGACTGTCCTTGGCTAAGATTGTGGATAAATGTTGCAACTGTTTTGTTTTATCTTTATTTTTGCTTATATATATAATATATATATATGTATATATGTTAATTAAGTTGACACGCCGGAAACAAGTATACTTGGAGTGCTATGTCGGCAGTCAAGTAGTTAAAGTAGTTGTTTTTGTAGCTATAATACTTTCGAGTTGTACAAAGAAACGGATGAAAAAACTATAATTCTTTAGTCAATAAAGTCTTCTGCAATTTCATCTTCTTTCTTCATATACTTGTGCTCATCTGAGGATTCCTGTGGTGAAGATTTCTTGACTTGATATTAAAGCATCGATCAGAACTATGAATCAGAGAATTGGAGAGTTGTTTTCTACAAGGAATGTGGTATCAAGGTATAACCCATCATCTTCTTGACTCAGGATTTGTTTTTTCTTTTTTGCACAGTTGTTTGACATAAGTTTTGAATGTTATCTTCTTAAGTTCCTGTTTCGAATAAGTGAATTTTATCACAAATTTCTATAAATTTGTGACTGATCTTTTGAAATGGCTCAAGAAACTAGAGGATCTTCTTCATCTGGTGTTAGTCAGCCAATTAATGTGAGTCAGCGTCTTATCTCCATCCATCTGATGGACCAGCTACATCTATCATTTCTTTTCAGTTAACTAGTTTGGAGAATTGTGTTGTGTGGAGTCAAGCTATAAAGATTTCTTTACGTGGAAAGAATAAAATAGCTGTTATAGATGGGTCATACACACAAGATTTAGTATATTAATCACTTAGAGATGTTTGAGAACAAGTTAATGTTGTTATTTTTTCTTGGATTATGAATTTTGTTTCTCATGATTTGGTCAATGGTGTAGTGTTTTCAAATGATGCATCATTAGTCTGAAAAGATTTGCAAGAACATTTTGATAAACCTCATGGCACAAGAATTTTTCAATTGTTGAAAGGCATATATTAATTGACTCAAGAGAATATGTCCATTTCTACATATTTTTCCAAGATCAAGTTCTTTTGGGATGAAATGTCAGCAATTGTAGATATATCAACTTGTAATTGTGAAAAATCGAGGAAGTATGTACAACATAATCAAGATCATCGACTTTATCAGTTTTTGATGGATTTAAATGATACATATGTACCAATCAGAAGTCAGATCCTTCTCATGTCACCTTTACCATCAGTGAATCAAGCATATTCTATGTTGTTGCAAGAAGAAAGTTGAATTATGTCTGGAACTCAAGTTGATACTCCTTTTGACTCAACAACATTATTTTCTAACCATTCCAATCAGAAGCAAAAGAAAAACTGGAATGTAGTTTGTGATTTCTGCCATGTTAAAGGCCATGAAAAGAACTATTAAAAGTTAATTGGATATTCTGCTAATTATAAGTTCAAAAAGAAAATAAAAAAAATCTACAAATAAAGCTTCAGCTAATACTGTGTTTGATACTTCAAGTTTAGAATTTACAGTCCACAATACATCAGTTCCTACTTTTACTACTGAGCAGTTTGAGTAGATTTTAAAGATGATAAATAAGGATCAGAAGGCTGAAGAGCATGTCAACTTAGCAGCATGTATGCCTCTAGTCTTGAATTCAGTTGAAACAAAAAGAGAATGGATTCTTGATATCGAAGCAACAATTCATATATTTTCTACAAAAAAAGTGGCTAGTAAATATATCAGAAAATAAATTTTCTCATGCAGTTAGACTTTCAAATGGGAAATTGTCACATGTTACACATACAAGAAAACATGAGTTAGCTTCAGGAGAATTGTTACATGATATTCTATATGTACCAGATTTTAAATTTAACCTTCTTTCAATTTCAAAATTGACTAAAGATCTTAGTTGCTCGGTAACTTTTTTTCCAACCTTCTGTCTTTTAGAGGGTCTCTTCAATGGAAATGTGATGAAGATTAGTAGAGAAAGGGAAGGATTGTATTTCATTTTGCCAAATGGAACAACTGACATACTTGATGAACGAAGATCTGTTTCAATTGGAAATTCATCTAAAGTTTTTATTTTCCAATTCTTTTGCTTCAAAGCTCAGTTATACATTTGTATTTTGGCATAAAAGTTTAGGTCATGTTCCGTTTGTAAAATTGCAACAATTTCCATCAATAAAAAATTTCATTACTTGTTCTTTAGAAATTTCATATTGTCCTATTTGTCCTCTTGCTAAGAAAATTTGATTACCTTTTCCTTTAAGCAAAAGTCATGCCTTGAAACCTTTCTCTTTATTGCGTATGGACTTGTGGGACCTTACAAGCATCCAACATATAATCAAAAGAGATTCTTCCTCACTATTGTTGATGATTATAGTAGGTGTACTTGGATATTTCTTCTCAAGTTAAAGAGTGATACTTTTTGTTTTCTCAAACAATTTATACCTTATGCTCAATCACAATTTTCTGGTCTCATACAAAAATTAAGATCAGATAATTGGTCTAAATTTTTTAATCGGCAATACAATAAATTGTTTGCTTCATATGGTATTATTCATGAGAGTACTTGCGCTCAAACTCTACAACAAAATGGCATTGTTGAACGCAAACATAGACATTTATTAGAGGTTGCAAGAGCATTAAAGCTTCAATCAGGTTTAGCCACACCATATTGGGGTGAATGTATTCATACAGAAGCTTATTTAATAAATAGGTATTCCACGCCTCTGTTGTCAGGAAAAACTCCATATGAGTTGTTGTTTCAAAAGTTGTCTAACTATGATCATCTAAGAATAGTTGGATGCTTGGCCTATGCAACAAAAACAAAATTGCAAGATAAATTTGCAGCTAGATTAGAAGGTCATCAAGATCAGTACATCCACCAATTTGGCATAATGATTACATTGTCTCTACTATGTCATCTTCTTCTCATGTGAAGGACCATGTAAAAGTCACACCATACCCAATGGCCAACCATATTTCATATCATCATTTAAGCTCTGCATATCAATTTTTTTAACATCTATCTATGAAATAAAGGAGCTATGTTTGAGGAAGCCAAACCAAGTCCTAATTGGGTTGTTGCAACGAAAGAAGAAATTAAAGCACTAGAGGGAAATGGAACTTCGAAGTTGGTGCCTTTGCCTACTGAGGAAGAGGGCAATATGATGTAAATGGATTTTTAAACTCAAGTATTTGGCTGATGGATCATTGGACAAATATAAAGCAAGGTTAGTTGTAAAAGGTATAGTAAACAACAAGGAGTTGACTATGTGGAAACCTTCTCTCCTGTTGTTAAGATGACTATTGCAAGAATTGCTTTAAGTTTAGCAGTCATGTATTCATGGCTTTTATTCCATATGGATGTAGATAATGCATTTTAATAGGGAGATTTATATGATGATGTATATATGGATCTTCCTCAAGGTTTCAATAGTGCAAGGAATAACAAGTTAGTGTGGAAGCTCCAAAAGTCACTCTATGGATTAAAACAAGAAAATAGACAGTGGAATTGCAAATTGACTTCAACATTGATCAACAATGGCTATGTTCAAAACATGAATGATCATTCTCCTTTTAATAAAAAAGATGGTAATCAAAGTGTTATCCATTTAGTCTATGTTGATCACAAGGAATGATATTGGTCTAATTGATGAACTTAAATGAGTTTTGAAGGGTAATTTCAAGATTAAAGATTTGGGTGAATTAAAATACATCTTGGGGATTGAAGTTGCTAAAAAAAAGATGGAATAGTATTAAATCAAAGAAAGTATGCTCTTAAATTAATTTCTGGAACTGGATTAGCAGGAGCAAAGCTAGCTAAAACACCTCTAGAACAAAATGTGAAGTTAACATCTAAAGAGTATGATGATCTGTTTCAGCGGAATTTAGAGGATAGTTTACTGACAAATCAATCATGTTATCAATGTTTGATTGGCAGGTTATTATATTTAACTATGACCAAATCAGACATTAGTTTTGCAGTCCAGACATTAACTCAGTTTATGCATGCATCAAAAGTAGCTCACATGGAAGTTGCAAAGAGAGTTGTTAGATATGTAAAAAGGACAATTAGGTCTTAGAGTTATCTTTTCTTCAAATAGAAAATTTAGGATAATAGCTTATTGTGATGCATATTGAACTTCATGTTAACTAGAAGATCGGATATTGTATCAAGTTGGGAGATAATTTGATTTCTTGAAAGGCAAAGAAACAAGACTAGCAAAATTATAAACAGAAGATGAATACAGAAGCATGTCTGCTACAATTTCTAAAGTAATTTGGATAAGAACTATATTGAGAGATTTTGATTTGGTAATTACAGAACCAGCTGAGATATTCTGTGACAACAAAGAGATAATACAATAGAAAATCTTGAAGTCATTATATGCTCAGACAAAAGATCAATTGGCACATATCATGAGAAAAGACTTTGGAAGAGTTCAACATGAAAAATTTTATCATTAATCTAGGAATGTTAGATACACATAATGGTGTCAACTTGAAGGGGGTTGTTAAATATACAAGTTGATACACTGGCAACAAATATACTTGGAGTGTCATGTTGGCAGCAAAGTAGTTATTTCTGTAGCTATAAATATTTTTGAGTTGTACGAAGAAACGAATGAAAAAACTATAATTCTCAAAATATGGCAAACTCTTAATCAAGATGTTTACAGATGGAGACGTGTGCTCAATGGCCCCTTCTCGCTAAATTGAAGAATATTAGATGCTCGACTAGCGACTGTCACAACTGTCGCTCGACTAGAGAATGTCATTTAAAGCACTATAATTTAATAATCCAACTACAAAAAATAAGTCACTACTCTTAAATCGGAGGACAACAATTTAAATAACATTATTATTCAACACATTTAAACTGAATGTCCCTTAGAAGGATCCAGTAGTGAAAAATTCCATGAGTAAGATAACCAGATAAAAATATGTACAACAAAAGCTCTAGGTAATAAAACTGCACTCTTTTGGACATGCGTCGGACGTTGCCTTTCTCAGTTACAAGGTTCATGAGATTCAAAGGCTTCCTTGAAAGTCACCAGTTTTTATCGACTATTTGCGGACTGTTGCTACTGTTCTACTTTTCATACTAGCAGAATTATGCTTCCAATCCCGCGAGGACGATGGTCTAACATTTCCTGTCAACAAAGCAGAGGCAGCACCTGCTCTAATTCTTCTCCTCTTCAACTCAAGCTGCACTTGTTTACTCCCAGATGCAACTGATGACTCGGGGAAAATGGAGGAAGCCTTGATTGCTGCACGCTTGTCCTTCAGATTCCTATCAAATTTAGAAGAAAATCTCACAGAAGCTGCAGTCGCAGAATCTTTTTCTGAAGAAGGAAGAAGTCGTATTCCAAGACCCACTTTCCTTGAAACCTCCTCTTCTTCAGCAACCCTCTTTTTCTGACTCTGAAATTTAAGAGAAGAATAATACAATTATAAAAATCTAAATAATCTCAACCATGAAAAAGAGAGAATGTGAAGAGATGTGTGAAGTAATTTACTCTAAGACGAGATCGAAGGGCTCTGTTAAGGCTATAGTCATCGGAATGTCTGTTATCTGACATTCTCTGTAGACGAACAAGCACTGGTTCAGCTTCTTTCTTCTTTCGAAGATCTTCCTCTTGATGTTCAAGACGGTAGAAGGGGTCAGAAAGTTTCCCCCGTTCTGAAACATGAACTTTCTATTAGATATGAACCCCAATGATTAAAGAAAATAGCCAATTATAGATCAATGAAGACCAACACTAACATATGCTTAACATAAAAAGAGGGAATAGAAAAGACCTTCATCTGCTGCAAGAGCAAGTGTTTCAGCATCCTCAACATCATAGTCCTCTGTCTTGCGTTGAGCGCCACTTATAATTACATACTCACAATTCTTTGGATCTGTCTGTATGACTATTTCATGCTTACAGCATGCTGACTTCATCGTAAAACTCCATATCTAGCATCACAAATGAAGGATTGCTCAAATGATATGTATACACAAATATATCACTTATAGAACACTAAGTTAGGCACTAAAGGATATGTACTTTGAGACTGCTAAATTGTGTACAGCAGCATTTTGGCATGACAAGAAACGAGTTGTGCGAAAATTCAATGCAAATAAAAATATTTGCATACTACCTTTAGGCATGTAATGCATATTGAAACACAAGATGGAGTCATGAACAACGTAGTGCATATATGTATTTTGTGAATTATAAAATTGTCCACAACAGTATTTCAGCAAGACAAGATGCAAGTTGCGAGATAATTAAATGTAAACAAAAATATTTCTTAAGTACCTTCAGACATGTAAAGCATGTTGAAACCAAATATCGAGTCGTGAACAACCGAGTGATTTTCAAAGAAGTTCTTTAAACAAATGATTTCAATAAAGGGCTGTGCTTACTACCCACACCATCATCTTTTATATTGACATTTGATACATTGTATTCACGAACTTCATTAACAGACTGAAAAGATGCATATTGTAAAAGGTTCATCCATTTCGCGAATTTATCTCTGTTGTTCCCTATAAGAAGTATTTATCACCCTTCTGTTAGTTGACTTCTTGTTTAAGTGGCCGTCTTATGAACTCACCAGAAATGGTGGCCAACATTTGTGACAGTTTCCTTGGTAACATTTAAGACAGTAATAAATGGATTTTTATTTGCACAGAAAAGGCCTTTGTCCTTCTGAACACATGTGATACAGCTAGCGGAATGAAAGTTTAATCTGCTTAAATGTTGGTCACAGGATTTTACAGAGAAGACAACGAGTGATCCACAGTGGGCAGCAGTCCATGTTTTTACTAATACTGACAAACAATGCACCAAATGTTTCTTTAGTTCATTTTGTTAAGTTTTGCAAATTTCAAGGGTATTAAATAGATGAGGCTGCAAAAGCAGCTATTGGGAGTTAAAATTACATGCCATCCCATCCATCCATTTAGATATCTTATATCCATAGAGACAATAGCATAAAATTCCAACGTAAATCGAATACTTGACAAGCACTTAAATGGAGTGTGAAACAGACAAACAAAAGAATTTATGCTCTCTTTTGGTTGAAAAGATTTTTTTAATATTTAAAATGGTAAAAAACAAGCCACTGTTGTTGGTACCTTCGTTGAATAATAGTTCCCCACTTGCTTCTTTTCTGCATTAAACCTTACACCTTTCGCGATCATGGAGTTGCATCCACCACACCAAATATTGAAAGGCATCTCGAATCTGAAAAAATAAAGGACAATGAGTCAAACAAAACTATATTCTAATCTACAAGGCCAAGGAAAAAGAGCCAATTGACCCCTCTCCCATCTTGTATCTTTCATATCTTTGAATGAGAAGTCACATTTTCCCAAGGAACAGAATCATTGCGGAGATATATACTTCACATATCCTAACTAAGGTTATGTTTGTTTCACTGAAAATAAGTTTCTGAAGACAAATAAAATCAGAAAAAAATTCAGGAAAATATTTTTTTGCTTGATTGTGTAACAAAAAAGATATAAAAATATGAGAAACTATGTAAGAATAGAACATGTTTCCTTTTTTTCTGGAAAATATTTACTCTAAACTGAGTACTACTTTTGGTCGGTCAAAAAATAATTTCCATTGATCAAAATTTTGTTGATGTCTTGAAACTTCCGAAAGTTATATGCTTACATCTTCGATTCTTCTGAAAGTCAACATCATTCCAATGTCTAGAAGAAAGTTGCATTTGTATATCACAAATGTGGTGGGTGTTTTCTACTATCTTTTCCACAATTTGTAAAATAACTTTGTCACACCCAAAACAAAGGTATTACAATTAACTCAAACCATATCAATAATTCAAATTCTATCTAGACTGACTTTCGGCATATAATGAGTGAGAAATAACTTGATACATTGAAGAAACTCTTCTTCAGAACATGATGCTCCAGTAAACAGTGCACAGACGATTAATTGCTGATAAAATTATGAGCAGTTGCCAACTTGGTTTATGTAATAATAGAAAACCGTAAGTAATATCAAATACCACAGTGATGTCGTAATCTTACTAGTTGAACACAGAATAGACGAGAAATTTCAAAAGAGGTAATCGTTAGCTGCCTTTCCAAACAACTGAGCAATAAAAAAAAAGAAGACAATGAATTTCTAATGTCATCTACATGTCATCCTTATACTTCTACTATGTGAATAAGACACAATACTTTACCTTATAATCAGGATGCCTTGATCTATTTTCTTTGCTCTCTCCCTCAAAGCATGTTGCCCGTGAAACTTGTTCAGCCCCCCCTGAAACAAGATCATAAGTACAATTATCGATCAACACCAAGGGCATAACTTTCTAACAAACCAATAGAAGAAATGCACTATCAAGTAAACAAATAAAAGTGATACACCATCTCACCTTCTTTGGATCCCATTCTGGCGGGTAGTAGAAGTTATCAGCTCGGGCTGCTGCAAGGGAAGACTGAAAATAGCAGAAAAAAAAAAACAATAAGTCAGATCATGTCACAAATTTTCATTTGACATCCAGATTCTATAACAAAATGCATGTACACCAATTCTCTAAATCAGATGACATAATCAACCCCAAGACTATAACTAGAAGAGTCCTCGGTATGTATAGGATCCTATGTTTAGAATTACCTGAACAAAGAAAGATTAAATTTTCCGTAGCATTAGGGTTTACAAAGAATCAAATCAAATTAAACCCCAAAAAGAGAGTGATAGATCCGTAGAATTCAATACGCTATTTTTTTTAGGTATCCTAATTGATTTCAGAGAATTAATCAAGTTTAATGCTTAGAGGAGAAAAAAAAAGATTAAAGGAGACGCGATTCCTACCATTATGAATCATCAGAAATCCAGACTTTATAACAAATATATACATAAACTTCACTAAATTAAAGGACAATCGATGCCACGGATTACAATTTGGAGACTAATGTAAGATCCAATGTGTAATTAACCAAAGGAGAGAAACGAATGAAAGAAGAAAGACTAAATATGCCGTAACATTAGGGTTTACGAACACTCAAATCAAATTAACCCCCAAAAAAAGAGAGAGATTGATCCATCGGATCGACTACGCTATTAATCTCGGTGCCCTAATTGATTTAGGTAAGTTGAATGCCTCAAGAGAGCAAAAAAGAAGAAAAAAATCAAAGGAGACGCAACGCTCACCATTATGGATCGATGGGTGGATTACGAACAGAAGCAGCAGCGGAAGGGGCAACCGATCGATTGATGGATCGATCTTATTCTTGTTGCCAAGAACGCGAGCGGTGGAGGAGGAGAAATATAGAGAGAGAGAAAAATAAATGACGGACTACTAATAACACGTTCGTGGGCCACAATTTATAAATTATTATTATTATTATTATTATTATTATTATTATTATTATTATTATTATTATTATTATTATTATTATTATTATTATTATTATTATTATTATTATTTTTCGGTCACAAAAAAATATTTTTGAACCCCTTCTTTTTCAGATATTTGCATAAACGTTTTAGCCTATGTTTTTATGTGCCAATAGAGATTTAATCAGTTGATAGTGATTGGTTGTTTAACTCAGAAATTAAGTAAAAATTATTTGATCAATATGATGTTTAAAATAGCTAATAAAGTTAAACTGACCTAAATAGACTTAACCTATTAAGTGATCTTTTTTTTTTAATATGCATGTTTAAAGTCAAATTTAGAATTTTGAAAGCTTATATAGAAATAATATACGCCACTTTCAGATATATACACCTCAATAATAATTTATGCGTCTCATGCAATAATAATATATTGTCCTAACAAAAATGCTAACGAGGATATTAAAGGATTAAAAAGCTTCAAAATGACATAGACCGATCAAATAATTCTAAATTGTCTTTTTTTTTCTTCTTTTGAGAAAATGATTCGCCTTTAATCAAAGCACTAACTCATGTCACTCGATTCCTTCTCATATTTTTCTGTTATTATTCTAACAAAAAATATTCCCACTTTAATTTCTCCGATTCAAAAGCTCCATGATGCTTTCTCCTTTTCGTTGTACCTTTTGTTTTTATTTTCCCATCATTTGCCCGAGCATCGGCTAGCTGTTGTTAAATTGTTTAATTATACAAATTAGTAATCTGTTTTCTATAGTTACAAAGTATATTTAAAAATAATCAAACAATTTTGATTTCTTTTTACATTGAAAAGAATTGTAGTGATTTTTTTTTTCAAAACATCAATGATTTTACAAAGTAGCCAACATGGCCTAAATCTTTAAGCAAAAGTTTTTATTCCAAGAAATCGCACCGTTAAGAGGTATGAAGAAGATATGAGAAAATAAAGAAAGTTAGAAAAAAAGTAGAATTTTGAGAAAAGAATATTTTCATTTGTTATCTTTTTGGATACCCTGTCGAACAATTGAGCTTTAGAATTCATAAAATTTAATTAATTCGATTAGAAAGCTAAAGAATACCATGGCAGAAAATATCTATTCTTGTTCTATTTGTAATTATTCGGATCTTGGTGAAGATGGAGATTTACAAGTAA
Source organism: Pontederia paniculata (assembly GCA_001647135.1). Classification (NCBI taxonomy): domain Eukaryota; kingdom Viridiplantae; phylum Streptophyta; class Magnoliopsida; order Commelinales; family Pontederiaceae; genus Pontederia; species Pontederia paniculata. The sequence continues at coordinate 64,949 of LTAE01000543.1, forward strand.
TTTTTGTGAATCATTCTATAACTTTGTCTAAATCTTATTTTAATCTCTTAACTTTAGTAACATTTAAACTTTTATTTTCTATATGAACATTGTCTACATTATATTCCAATTTTAATTTGTAAGGTCCTCCAACTAGCTATAATGTCCACACGAGAAAATGCAAATTTTACTATCTTCTAATGATGTGATGTGATAAGTAGATTTCACATATTAATAATTGATCATTGATATATCATTTTAATAAGGGCAGGAGGGAGACCATTTGCATATATATAGGCCAATGAGTGTGTTCCGCTTTATTTTACAGCAGCTCACTCTCTCTCACATTCTCTTATAGGATTATTAGTGTGGCCTACGAACACAAGTCCACACTTAAACATTTACATGTAATGTGAGAAGGAGTGATTTGCGCCGCTACACAAACATTGTATCCACATATATACACACACGCATATATATA
>LTAE01000543.1:66056-76892 GCA_001647135.1 Pontederia paniculata
CCTTACAATATCTCCAAAGATGTGGCACAAGGCTCATAAGTGGTGTAAATCTAGCACATGAACTCCATAGTATCAAGTGGTGGTGGTGGTCGCCAACTTAGCCAAGTGTGTAACGACCCTCAAATTCATACTCTATGACGTGACAAAATATAAATATGAAGATGCTACGAACATTTATCTTGACTTTGCATTTGATCAAGAGACTAATTAACATACTAAACATGTAACGCGAAAGTAATAACTTTTAAAATAAAATTTTATAAAATAATATAGTCAAATAAAACCACTCGCATGCATTGTTCCAAAAATAAAAAAACACTTATAACTAATAATAATTTCATAACTTAATAAAACTAAAATGACTCAAGACTAAACTTCTAGCATGTACAAGCCTTCATATTCACGAGCATCTGCATCACCAATGTCATCACCTATCAGGAGTGCTCATCGCCTACAGGATAAAAAATAGGAGAAATAATTCTCCCATGAGCGATGAAACTCAATATGTAACTGTAATCATTAATAGAAAAGAGCATACATACCGATAAAATAAGGATATATATATATATATATATATATATATATATATATATATATATATATAGTGTGTTATGATCATGAATAGTGTTATTTTTTTCTCTTGTTCACTGACTTTTATTCAAGAATTATCAGAACATCAAGTGCATCATATGCACAGTAGTTTCAGGGTTCAATATGTTCTTCACCATTAATTATTCACTTTATATTTTTCTTATAAGTATCATCAATGACTATAACATCAGATGCATCAAGATGCGTAGTAGCTTCAGTTTCAATATGTTCAAGCTCAATCAGTACTTGAGACCACTTTATTCTTTTCTAATTATCTTGTCCTAAGTCCGTCAAACGTTTCAGTCAGTATGTGAACCTTTAACAAAGGTAATGAAGATTCTGATTGACCAGGCGCAAATACGATTAGCTAGGCCATGAAGTGTGCATCAAAAGGGATAAATCCCTAAATAGGAGGGTATGAAACCTAAACAAAAGGGAATGACTCCCTAACATGAGAGACTACTAGACAAGAGAGGACGAATCCCTAAATAGTCGTTAAGGTCTTTCTCTTAATGCAATAAATTCAATCACAAAATATTAATAGTTTTTAAGTCTTATTATCCGTTGAGCAATATGCTCACTTTTAGATTATCTTCAAGGACACTAGATCAAAGTAGTGGTATCAATCATATATTCAGTAAGATCAATCAAGTCACTCATTCGATAATATTCAAATCAACATCATGATGTATTCATAAAAAAAGTCTGAGTTTACTTCATATTCTAGGCGGAGGTTGAGACTAGGCGTGAGTGTGGACTTCACACTATGAAAACGAGCGTGATAAGAGATTCACGGGCGTGAACTCAACTTCACGAGTGTGTCTTCCCAATTCACAATCGTGACAAGAAGTTCACGGATCGTGACTTCCCAATTCGCGAGCGTGACAATATTCTTCATGTGCGTGACCGAATGCATGTTTCTTCGTCTGCAACTTCATGAGTGTGTTATGTAGTTCATGGGAGTGACTTAATGCATGTTTCTTTGTCTCCAACTCACGAGCATGATGATCTCCTTCATGGGCATGAAATTTATCTTCACGATCATGAACTAATGTTTCACGACTGTGATAGGTTGACGGTCGTCAACTTAGTTTCATGATCGTGACCGAATGGGTTGCGCGATTGCGCGATGACATTATGATCGTGAAATCTAGTTTCACAATCGTGATGGAGACAGTTCTCAATTGTCCGATCATTGTCACGGTCATGAAATAATAACCACATCGCTATATTTTTTTTTCTTTTCATAAAGAGAGATCTTTTGGAGGAATGATAATAAATTCATTTTATTATCAATCTATCATGAGAGACGTCCATAAGGGACATAGATGGATCTATCTATATACATATTCATAACGAATCATATTATTATCTTTCATAGTTTCTTCTATTTAATCATTCATATATGCAAGAACATAAAATTGATCCTCGAATTACATACTTTAATTTCATATCTAACTTTTTTCCTTGTCCGAGGTTTGTTCCTCAGGTTCTCCTTCCGTAATAGATCTTCTTCATGTTTTTCTCCTATATACCTTGAGAAGAGAAGAGAGAAGGAGAGAAAAACTTTGATCGATAAGTTGGGGAAAAATAACTTGTGAGAACTTTTTCTCACCTTTGGAGTCTATTTATAAGGATCCTCTAGAGTTTTCCCTAACTTTCAAATAAACGAGCCTCTGTTATTTAAATCCAACCCAAGGTCCACTAATAAAATATTTTTGTATAATAAGTTCTAATTTAATTAAAAATCAAGTGATTGGCGACCTTGTTTGTCTCACGTGCATGTTGTAGAAGTGCAAGCAACTAAAATCAAGAGGCAAGGTGGCTCCCTGGTGTTTGTAGTTCTTGAAAAAAAGTTTGAACTTCCTAGCAATTCATCTCAAGGATAATACGACGGTGTCTCCAAGCCTAAGATAGATCAAAATCAATGGCGACACTCAACTCCAAGTGAGGTCATCTAACCGAGATCAATAGAGAATCCTGATAGTTAAGTGTCCTTCCGTGTTCTCAAGTAGTCCACCTGCTTCGGATGTGTTGGTGTACTATGAGGTAGCATCGTCTAGATTTAGTTGTGTGGTGGTGGTTCCTATTTGATAAAGATGAAGGTGCTCCTCATTCCCATGCTATAAACTTAATTCATTCTAGCAAGAGTGTAGTGTTAAAAATAAGTATGGAACCCATAACCACAAGTAAGAGCTTCTATTGGACCTGGGAATAGTCCAACTAGAAAATAAAACACCCACTTATATGACTCTTCTTTATTGAATATGCTCAACACACAAATAAAATGATGAGCAATCCTATTTGTTAGCCTTTTCTTCTCCTTTTGCTTCAGAACTGGTTGAGGACAAGTCATGCAAAGATTGAGAGATCTCATAGTTGAAATTCTAAAGCAAGGGAAAATGGAGCACAAGGGGAAAAGTGATGGAGATTCAAAGTAAAATTAGAGGGAGTGAAAAACTATATAAAGATATGTAAAGGAATATACATTTCCTCTTTATAGTTTTTGAATTGAAATAAACATTGATTGACATGCAACTAAAAATGAAATGGATGAATTCTTAATTGTGTTTATAGAATATTCAAATTATGATACAAAATTGATTATGTCCAAAATTCATAATATTTATTTAATCTAATTTTTGGATAGGTTATATCTATCTAAATATTATATATAATATATGAAAACATATATCTTGAAGTCTAATTTGCATAGAAATTGATTTCATTTCAATATGAATTATGATGTAGAAGTTATGACCAAATTATTAAGTCACAATCAAGTCATTCTGAACCATATCATTGGTGAATTATAAAATGCAAATAAAATTACAAATACAATATTACAACTTGATGTTTATGATGTAGATAAATACTTAAATATAAATTTGTGTGGATCGAGTTATAAATTTTGAATTGTGTCAAAATACAAAACTATGATCTTATATATATAAGGGCAAGGAACGTGTAGCGCCCTATAAGTTGCAGCAACCCACTCTCTCACACATTTCATGGAGGCTTGCTAGTGTGAGTCTATTAGTATAGGTTCGTACTAGTATGCTTTGTGTATATAAAGGGTTGCTGGCTAGTTTGGTTTAACGTAATCGTAAATTCTGAATGTAAAAGGTTGTAGTTAGAAATTCTGTTATGATTCCTATTTATTGTAGTTACTTTTCTGTAGTTTGAATAGATGTAAATGAAATTCTGGAAAATTAATTATGTTGTTTGGTTGAAATTTAGATTTTGATGTAAGTATTTAGTTAAAATAAGATATTATTTCATATTTAAAAATAAATAATTAATTAAAATATAAGTAAAATTTATAATCATTATTTTATTTTTAAATTTTTTTTCTTCTTTTATTTTTATTTTTCTTATTTTTTACCTTCTGATGTAAATGTCATTATCTGTAATTGCATATCTGGCACAATTTTCTATGACGTAAATGTAATTAGTTGATGTAGTCAACTTTACATCAAAACAAACACAAAATTTGTATTTATCGTAATTAGAATTCCAATTACAACTAAATACATCAAACCAAACACACAAGACTTACGTACAATAAATGATAAAATTTTTATTTAATTTACTGCAAATGCTATTGCTGTAAATGAGTTGCATTTACATGTTAAATGAGGCCCACTAAGAGATTGAGAGAGTGATGGTTGAAATTGGTTTTCAGGAAAGAGGGATTTTCAGTGTGGGGTCCACTAATAACTATGAAAGAAAATTAAGAAATATGAGGATATTCAAAATTAATAAAAGAAATTTGTTTGTTATAAAATCATTAAATTTCACTAATAAAAAATACGAAATATAATTAAATAAATAAATAAAAATTTAAAATATCATATAATAAAATTAATATGAGTATTTTTAATAAATTTTAAAAATATCTTTTTTAATTTTAGAATAATATCACATATTATAATTTTCAACTCTTGCTCGTCAAACATTTTTGTTTAATTTTTTAGTATAAGTTAATTTATAATATATTTTACATATGAAAGTAAAATAAAGATAATGAAAAAATTGTTAAAGCTAATTTATGAATTACTAAACTAGCATTACAAACTTAAAAATTATTAATAAATAAATTTAAATAAAATATAAAATGTAAAAAAACATAAATAATAACTAATAAAAATAGCAAATACACATAAATTATAATTAGAATAAAAAATAAAATGATAACAAAACAAAAGTATAATGAGAAAAATATAAAATTAAGATATAAAGATTATAAATTAAATGAATAAAATATTAAAGAAATTAATTTTAAAGTGAATAGATATATTCTTAAAAGTTGAAGGTTAATAATTGAAGAAATATAAATAAAAAAGTTATACTCTTAATATATTTAAGAAATATAAAATTTAAAAATAAATGATATAATTAAAAAGTAATTAAATTATCCTAATAAATAAATAATATAAAATTATATATATTCATGTAATAAAGTGAATTACTTTCATAATAAATAAAATAATTTTTATTCTAACTAATCATTTACATCACATCTCAAATATCAACTAAATAACGTAATTTATTTTTTAAAATATCATTTACATCTATTCAAACTAAGAAAATGTAACTCCTGTAAACACAAATCCTATCAGAATTTTTAAATACAATTATTGACATTCCAAATTTACAATTACGTCAAACAAAACTACCCAAAGCGTTGCACATATACTAGCATTATTTGTATAGATTCGTACTAACATGTAATATAAAGGTTGCATATATATGTTATCATATATAATTATGGGCAAGGAATATGAACACCGTAAATTATTGTCGTCTATTCTTCCTCACATTTTTATATAAATTTATTAGTGTGATCTTATGAGCACGTACTCACTTTATCATATTTTATATGGTATGTGAGCCGAAATAGATTGTGTTATAATTTAAAATATTGTACAAATATTTTAGAGTTATTTTTAATTTCCTCCCTTAAACTCTGATATATCTACCAACATAGTCTCTCAACTATATTATTATCCACTTAGCACCCTTAAACTTATTTAATAGTAACACTTAACCTCAAAAGTAAAGTCTGACATATTTTCTATCATTTTATTTATTTTTTAAATTGCTAAATTATTATTTTATCTTTCTTAGATTAATTGATCAAAGATTAATAGTCTTAGTCTTACTCAAGAATATAAAAAGAACAACTTGCAATTGGATTAAAAAAAAAATTGAAGCCAAAGAATATTTTGAAGTAAAAAATAATACTTAAAAAATAAAAAATAAATAAAGTTGGATCTTAAATATACTTAAAATTATGAAAAAAATTATATTATTGTATAAGAATCTAAAAAAACAATTTAACAAGGATAAAATAGTAATTTAATAATTAAAAAAATCATAAGGTAATGTTATCTATTTTTTGGGTCTAAATGTCATTATTCAAAAAATTTAAGAGTGTAAAATGAATGATAATATAATTCAAGGATTATATTGGTAGATATACTTTGTGGGAGGAAAATAAAATTAATCTAATATTATATCCATATTTAATATATAATGCACTGAAGTAGGCCCACTTTAGTTGGACTGGGCGTGTCGGAAAGCATAAAGATTAACCCATTTTCAACAGGGCCTTTGTGATCAAATGACGTTTTCTATTTCTATGTATTTACTTATTAATTTTGTATTTTTCTTCTCAATGTGAATGGGCGACAAAGAATAAAAACATTTTTTTAGCAGAACAATATGCATTCCTTCATTATCACAAGAATTTTTTGGCTTTTTTTTATTTCTTATGTTTTTACGTTACGTAGCACTCATGGTGAATTGGTTGCATGTTCTAACTTCTAAAATTTGATGGTATGCTAAGCTTTCTGTTGTTAACTAAAAACATGTTGTTGGAAATAAAAGTGGGAAGAACGTTTTTCTAGTATTCTTTAGAAAACGTTTCCAACGTTTGTTTGTGTGACAAAGAATCAAATTAAAGTTTAGTGCATGAAAAATTCGCCCTTCTTTAAAACATATCTTTTTGTTTCTGCAAAACTGTATATAACTTCTTCATCAACCCAAAATTATATTTCCCAAAATTAGTTTAGTTGCCAAATGTAGGAGACTTGGGAGAGGTTCTGATCAATATTTTATTAAAATTAGATCGGACTAGTCGGCCATCATTTTTTAGTATTTTTTACTCATATTTTATTTATCCAACATCCTATTTTTTTACCACATAAAATATGAAATCCTCATATAACTAAAAGAATATTATAATATATAAAACTTCAATATCAACAATAAAAAAGAACATGGACGAATAAGGAAATATTTTAATAGTTAAAAAAGGATCTTCAAGTGAGATTACAGTTGAGCGGATCAATTGTTTAACTTGAAACTCATCTGAAAAATATAACGGATTCTTAAATTTAAAATTTTCAAGATTCACATACTCTTTACTACACTATCACATTTTGAAAAAAAGAAATCAATGGATAATATGTTGACTTCAGAGTAAAATTAATATTAAAAATTTAGAAACCAATGAGGTGAGAGCAGAAATAATATTTAATCATTTTTATTAATTATTAAATATTATGCTTATGTTATTTTTAAATCCTTTGAATATTAATTCGTTATTCTAAATAACTAAGAGTTAAAATGTAATTTTACCATTACTTAAAAATAAGTTATAAAATTTTAGATATAACTTTCTAAGGGGTTAATTTTTGTAAATTTATAATCCAAGATTAAAAGAAACAAATATATTAGAGAGAGTGTTAGAGAAAATAATTCATATCAGACCGGAATTAAAGCAATGGTTTGATTGTATTGATATTAAAGTGTAAACTGAGAAAAAAAAAGTCATATCTTAAAACTATTGTTAAGATTACACTTACGAATAGTTTAGTCATGCGACTCATGCCCTCGGGAAAGTTCAAATATTTTTATTGTACTTTTGTTAAATTGATGGACAATAATTAGGTGTATGGCATGTCTAGTGTACTTGCATATATAATAGGCTTCTATACGCATGGTATATTTTGTATTCTTTTATGCTGAGAAAACTGAGTATAGAAACAGTTTACGTATCTAGTGGTCTATTAAAACTTCTAATTAATCCAATTTAAAATCGATAGGTATTGGATCTTTTGATAACTAATGTACAATTTGAGCTCTTTTTTTCTTTTGCATTTTGTTTGTTGAAAAGGGAGAACATTAAAAAATTAAAGACAAAAAGACTATGAGACAATGGAAGTGCAATTTTGATGCATCACTTTTGGCTTAATTTCATGCATGCACCATCATCCAATTAATCGATTATTTGTAAGTAGATTTGTATATGATCGCCAAAATAATTAGATAAGCCAAACTACTAGACAAAAGTGATATCCTAAATAATTAAATTATGAATTAAATAATAAATTTGACCGTAAATGGTTGATGACCTAACAATCATTATCACTTTCAACTTATGAATCGTAGAAAAAAAAGGTATCTAATTATTCAATTATAAAGGGAGGTTAGCAAATACAATACAAAAGATAATTAAAATTAAAATATGAACCCTCCAACTGGTGCAAAATGCTTTATACCCTCATAAGATGTTTTAAAAATATAACGAGCGTCAATTTGACATTATTTTGATGGTTACCGATTATTAAGGAAAAGAGAAATTTAGATACTTATTAAGGGCAAAAATATGATTCATCATCTTCACGTGTATATTTGTAAGCAAGTTTATATATTTAGCAAAATATATAATATATTCAGCATAAACTAGAATGAATTTAATCTATAAACGAGAAGTCGTGAATTTGAAGAGATTGATTGATGTGTTGACCATCTTCATCACATTTAACTACTTAAGAATGAAAAGCATGATTCCTTCTGTAAAATCCCACATAAAAAAAACATAAGTATATAAGTATTGAATAGAAGTGAATAAAATCTTCCACCAAAAGATAAACAAAGTTTTTTTTCGGAACTTGAACTATTTTCACTTCCTCCCCTCAACAACTTAGTGATGATGATAAAGAAAAATAAATGAATTAATTAAGTTAATTAATAACAAATTATTTAAGTATAGAAGTATAATTTTTTTTTCAATTGATATCATATTTCTGAAGTTACGCTGGACTTATTTGTATCGTTTTGACATTATGTTTCTGAAATTTTGTTCGATTTATTTGTACCATTTCGAATCATTTTTATGGTAGATGAAATTTTCATAAAAAAAATATGTATAAAAAATTTGAGCTCGATATTTTTTAAAAATAAGGATGAATTATTTATTATTACTCAAACTCAAAATTTCTTTAACTTGAATAATAGATTTACTATTTCATCTTTGAGACTATAATATTCTGTATTCAAAATCTAACACAAATCAAAATATCGTCTTGCAAGCAAGCATTCTCTTGAAAGAAGCAGACCCTTATAATGTGACGCCGATCAGAAGCCACGGTAGCGTCAATAGGTATTGCAGCTAATCAAATTATTTAACACCCGGAAAACAAAACAAAACAAAAAGAAAAAAGAAGCAGTGTCATCATCGCAATCCAATCAAAATGTTTATTTAATTATATACACCAATAGGCTCCAAATTCAAAACATCCGGCCAACATCAATCTCTTGCTTGGGCCCTCATGCATAAATAAACGTCCACCAACTCGCCAAACCAATATTTATTATTATATTGAAATTCCCAAAGAAAAAAATTGATGGAGGATGAAAAGACTTCACATGTCATACGCAACAACGATATCACATTAATTTGAATAAAGAAAGAAAGGAAACAAAATATATATATATATATATATATATATATCTCTCTCTCTCTCTCTCTCTCTCTCTCTCTCTCTCGCGTTGGCCTATAAATATTACGTGTATGCCTTGCTAGTGAAGAAGGAAGATCATTCTCTCCCTCTCGGCTGCAATGGAGAGTGCTTTTAGCCTGCCTTGTGTTGGCTACCTGGTACTTTTCCTTGATTTCTATCCAGTGCCATACATTTCCAACTTATCGGATCTTCGCGCTGACATCACTCAATCGGGTTTAAATCTTTTCTCCTTCGGGGTTTTAGCTCCGGTTCTTCTTTCGACCTTCTGAATATCTCTCCTTTTTGAGACATTAGAAGTTGTCTCTCTCTGTCTCACACACACACACACTCACTCACCTGATTAAATCACATCAAACATCAAATTGACAGTAGATTTGGCAGATGCAAAATAATTATGAAGTCTAAAATATCAGCATCATGTTTTCTTAAAGTTAAGGGAACTATGAAAGAATAGCCCCTCGAAGCCTTTTGTCTTTCGAATCGACAGTTCTCATGTGGCGAAGCAATTCTATCGGGGGTGTTGAAGGGGGGTTGCAACTACATCAACTACTTAAGCAAATGGAAATTTAAATGTATCATGCAGTCGTTTGATTTGAATTGTCAATCTTCGGAGTGATAGTGAAAAGCATGTATAGTCTAACAAAATATGTTGCTAGGTCAAAAAAAAACAATTTGGGACCAAAATGACGTCACTGGATTTTGTTTCTGCCTAATTATGTAACTATATTTTTAAATTTAACGAACATGTTACCTAAAACGATATCTTATAGATGAAAAAAAATTAGAAGAAAGAAGAAGATAAGTAATACATACCGCCATTATTTTTTATATTTAAACTAAGTTTGATTAGCTCGTATTGTGAGCCCATTTAATTTTATATTAAAAGACTAAATAATAATAATAATAATATTTCTAGATAGCGATGGGTTTAACAAATAATTGATTTATAAAAATAAGTAACATCACAGTAACCTATTAAGTCACAGGTCAATAATTGATCTATAAAGGCAACACGCTTAGTGTGGCCCCGGACTGAAACGAAGCACTTGCATCTTTATGATTCGGTCAGTTGGCGTTATCCCGGGCGTTTCAATTATTGAACGACGAGCAAGTAAAGAAGAAGAAAAAAAAGCGAATCGAGAAAAGAGAGCACCGTGATCCATTACAAATAGTACACAAAAACAATTATAAAAAGCATTACTTATAGACGTCGATGGGAACATGCCCCCAAAGATCCATACCCTGCATGTCTCCATCTTTATTGAATTCTTCGCTGTCCTCTTTTTCTTGTGGTCTCTCTCTCTCTCTCTCTCTCTCTCTCTCTCTCTCTCTCTCTCTCATCACGAGAGAGAGAGAATAATAGTTGCAGTGTGGGCCAGATGAGTTGTAACATGTGGCAGACACCAACTTGATTCAATAATTAACATCAATG